>JACCPG010011435.1:0-50341 GCA_016069955.1 Drepana arcuata
CCATGTATGTCGAGAGCTGTGAGGTCCACACTGTGCTGCAGCGTGCTTCTGCTCCACACCTCCAAGAACTGCTTCTTGGTGTCCTTGACCTTCTCCTCGCGGATCAACGCTCTGAACTTCTCCGCTGGAGAGACAGACGATAGTAACCTAAAATCAATACATCATCAGTGCCAGTCCTCTCTAGACTCACAGACCACTTCCGTTTCGACCATATTCATCAATACATGCTCGCTGATCTTCCTGACATTCCAGCGGCAGCCATTTAATCGGATGGTCAGACTTCCTGACTTTAAAGCTAGTATATGCAATTTCGATTGCAGCCAAGGGTGGATATTTAACACCCAAGGTAATCACTTCTATGTTCTATGATTTATAAAGGTGTCTCAGAAAATAGGGCAGTTGCTGAGTCTGAGACTGAGTTTCTGCTACTATACTGTTGGCCTTGGTTGGTGGCTGTGGTCAGTAGTCAGGTGTGGTCAGTCAACCACTAGCTTTAGGGGGGAAAAGACATTGAGAGGATATGGTGGAACATATGAGAAGAATTTCAAAGAAATATATAGCTGTGCTTGAGACTATCACATTGGCACCAAAAATATATCTCCTGCTGCTGCATAAACATAATACTCACTCATTACTGACGTCAATGCCAAAGTCACTCTGGGCTACCACATTGAGATCACTGTCTAGCGTATAGTTGGAGACGTACTTGGAACTCTTGCCCTTATCCAGGTTCCTTATAGACCAGGTCCCAGTGACCTTGTTCCCTGCAGCATTTAGTTTACCTCCACTTACTGCTGGTATCTTTGTCAGAGTTTTGTATGCATTCACTATTGTCTCTATCTGGAATTAAACAGTATGTATATGAAATAGCTATTCTATAATGCTAACTGTATGCAAGGAATCCCTTGATTTGTTTATCGAAACTAACCTGTGAAGACATCTTTAACATTACTAATCAGTATACCTATGCTGGCAGCTTGAAATAGCAGTCACTGGAAAAAAAAATTACATACATACATATCATCACGCCAAGTCCCTAACGGGGTAGGCAGAGAGTATAGAGCGCCAGTTCTCTCTAGACTTACATACCTCTTTCGCTTCGTCCACATTAATCAGTCTCTTCATTCGTTCAACGTTCCCGTCCTTCAGAGTCCGATCTATTTGATCAAGGTAGTTGGAACGTGGCCTTCCTCTGCCTCTTCTTGCACACACTTTTGCTTTGTATATCTGTTTGTCAATCTTTCTTCACTCATCCTTTCTATGTGTCCAAACCAATGTAACATGCCTTTCTTCATCTTTAAAATCACGCCCTCATTCCCGCCAGTTGATTTGCGAATCTCTTAATTGCGGATTCGATCTAGTATCGTTACTCCGCACATTTTTTGAAGAGATCGCATTTAAACTGCATTCAAGCTATTTTCATACTTCCTCTGACATACCCAGGATTCGCTGCCATACAATAAGGTAGGTACCAATATCGCGTTGTGGACAGCAACTCGAGCATTCTTGCTCAGACTTTTACTGCCCATCAACGCCGACAAGGCTCCATTCACCTTATTTCCGGCAGTTATCCTTCTTTCAATATCTTTTTCATTCTTTCCATCTCGTGTGAACATGCTTCCAAGATATACAAATTCATTCACTTGCTTGAAAAAAAATTATATGCATAAAAAAAATTTCAAAGGCTGTTTAAAATATATATTCAATGAAAATTAAATAATTTTGTACTAACTAGTCATGTAGTTTTTTAAACAATAAAGTAATGATCTGAAGCCAGTAACAAGTAACCCTTAATGCAAAATAAGCTACAAGTATGCTGCATGGTTATTTTTTATAGAAAATCCATCATAAATCCTGTATTTGGTTGGTAGGACTAAAATTTATTGAATACAGAACTAGCTTTTTTTTACAAGTAACATAACTTTTTAAATATAAACCTCGGTGGTAAGGCTGTATAGTACGGCTGATAGTAATAAGGTCTTTGAACTAATGCAAAGATTACAATGTATACTGTAACAAACTAATGTAAATAATACATTCTACTTACAAAAGGTAACACAAGTGAACTAGTATGGTATGTATTCCACAGGACACTGAAAGCTATATCGAGAAATGTTGGTATTCAATTACCCAAAAAACGTTCGTATTTAATTTGTTAACATAGATATCGTGTGATAAATGTGACAAACAAAAGCTAAATATAACATGCACTTGCAAGCTAATTATTTTGACAGGTATTTTACGTCGGTAACTTGGAATTTTATTGCATTAGTAGATTACGGCTGAGGTAGATTCCTATTTATGTCTGCTAGTTGACTACAGACATTTTATGTTATCCCATGGAAATATGTGTCACCAAGAATTTTAAGGCAATATCTGTATAATGTATGTTCATTTCAAATTGTATGTGACTGAAAGACTTGTGTCCATGTCATTAATAATAAAAACAACAAATAGACCTAAACAACCGGCATCCATCACGGCACTTGTGTCAGTGTCAGACGTCAGTGAGTGCCTGCTTGTCGCTTGTGTGTGTTTTAACCGTCCGCGAATTGATATTTGTTGTAAACATTTCTAGAATTTAAAATTTTAGAGGCAAGAAGGCAAACAATCATATAAAGTTGATCAAATGGGACGTTTATATGGTTTAACAGTAACTAATGAGTAACCCTTCCTTCAAAAGAAAGCTGACTACAACACAATTAAATAATGCGGTCACATATCGCCAAAGTATCATGAAGCTCGTATGTATCGTTGTTTTGCTCTAATTTGCTCAATATATATTAATCCTTCCATCATTTACGTTTATTATTATTATTAATTTTGTTTATCAAAAACCGGATATATTATTTCAGTACTAGTCGTGTTATTTATTTATTTATAAGGTACACCAACAATACACTAAACATTCAAGTCATTCAAGTACACTTATTTATAAAAATAATGACCTCATATGTTTATCAAAGACAGTTACACACAACATTCACCTTACATAGCTACATATAAGTTTGTGTTAAGTGCATTTTATTCACACGCAATAATCTATCTATCTAATACTCTATCGACTTTTAAGTAAGAAGTCCTAAGTACCGTTCTATAATAATTCGTAATTGTATTTTTTTTCAATAACAGAATAAGTATTAATACTTAATAATATATTTTATTCTATAGTCACTTATTTTTAAGATAGACTTTACACTTAGACATACTATTTGGGTATTACATTAGTGCCAAAACACCCACTGAGAGATCTAGTCTAGACTTGGGCTGGTTCCTTTACCAAAATGCTTGTAGTGCACATCATCTTAGTACAAAACTGAAGTAAGTCTGTAAGTCTAGTGAAAATTGGCACTCTACTCTTTCTGCATGCCCTGTGAGGGTCTAAGAATACATATTTATGTACAATACAATATAAATATGGACTCGCCATCTGTCACATTGGCACCTAATATACCTCTGGCGGAAAATGGGTGTGTGGGTATTACCTATACACCTCTGCCTACCCCTTCGGGGACCCTTGTGGGAAGGCGTGAGGATATATTATATTATTTTATTAATATAAACTGTTTCAGAACTCGGAAGTAATTATCAAAATTGAAAAGGTTGCCATCCATCCTTGCAGTGTGTGTCCTAAAGCGTATACGTGCTTAGACGACTACAATAAGCACATAACTGAACATGATCCAAGTAATATTGACTTGAAAGATGCCCATATACTGAAGCATGTGAGTATTGCATGTCGTTCAAGATATGGTATTTTTTTATTCTACAAAGTAATATTAAAAATATGGTAAAGGTTTACCCTTAGATGTTACAAAGGTGATCTCTGGTGGGTAAAGTTGCCATGATAGCTACGTAAGAAATGTCAATGATCTGTAGTGACGATGATGAATAGATCTATAAAAAAAAATGTGTTTCTTTAGCATTCTCTATGGTGTAAAATTGAGTAAAAGAGCATTGTCGAATGTGAAAAAGGTGCAAACTACTACATTTCATACTAATGTTATAATATACTTCTCATGAGAAAAATCTAAACACCTTGCAAGTCTATGTTTTGTAAGGATTATCAGGAAAATTTATATATTTAGGAATATATGTCAAATGTCCTTAAATAGTGAACAATACCTCATATTATTCACTATTAAATTTGCCTACACTTCTGAATGGGGGGAACCTATAGCAATGGATAGATTTTATGTATACAAATAAAATTGGAGTATCTGTTTGTAATATTAAAAAAAACGCGTTTTACTACATGCATATGGATGTGTAGGTACATATTATACCAAAATATAATTTTAAAATTTTTTGATCTGTCTGTCTGTCTGCTTGTTCCGGGTAATCTCTGAAATGGCTGGACCGATTTTAACGGGACTTTCACTGGCTGATAGCTGATGTTAAAAGGATTAACACTTTTTTTCGTTAAATTCCAAGCGAAAGAAGTTGCGGGCACAGCTAGTAAGAAATAAATAAATGTTCATATCATTTTATATATTTGCCTGTTTGTTATTCATTTTCCAGATAAAAAGTGCATATGTATATCTGGACCGCTCCAAATCCTTCCAATGTGAGCATTGTGGTGACAGCTTTCAGCACTGCAGAGATTATAAATTGCATAAATTGATTCACATACAACAAGCTGCGTGAGTATTATTAGATATAACAACTGTATTATAAAAATTCACATCAGTTTTTTTATAATGCAGAAAAGTTAATTCAAAACTATTACCATATTATAATATTTCTACATGTACATTGTACATATACGATATAATATAGTTGTTCTCAAACCGTCGGCCGTATGGTCTAATGGTTAGAGCTCCTGACTGCGTAACTTGAGGTTGCGTGTTCGAATTCCGCTGAGCGCAGATATTTCTATGATGAACACAAGTATTTGTACCTTTGTCTTGGAGGACAGCTTCGCCTGGGTGAAAAGGTGAATATTTCATGAAACACATACCTAGCTATGAAGGACTTGGTGTGTTGAGATTTTTGAATGACAAGGCTTGTCATCTTGGTACATGTCTCGGAAACATCTGTGGTAAGGCATAGAAGAATCAGGATTATATATTATTTAATTAACATGGTGAGCCGCGGTGGCCGAGTGGTTCGAGCAGTTGCCTGCTACGCAAAGGTCGCAAGTTCGAATCCCGACTGTACCAATGAGTTTTTTCTGAACTTAAGTACAGTGATTAGTCACACCACGAGTTTTACGGTGAAGGAAAACCTCGAGAGGAAACCTGCATACGTCTGAGAAGAAATTCAAAGGCGTATGTATAGTCGTGCTTGAGTAACGGCGATGGACTCGCCATCTGTCACGTTGGCACCTAATATACCTCTGGCGGAAAGTGGGTGTGTGGGTATTACCTATACACCTCTGCCTACCCCTTCGGGGACCCTTGTGGGAAGACGTGAGGATATATTATTATTATTATAATTAACATGAATGTTTTCTTTTCAGAAATGTCCTCCTTAAAGCCAGTAAACACAATAATAATGATAGTCGCTTTGTCAAGTTATATAAATGTTCAGAATGTGATTCACGTTTTGTTGCAAGGAGCACTCTGATCGCCCATGCGGAGGCCCATGAGCCTCGCTCACATGTGTGTCACTGTGGCATTGGCTACTTCAAGAAGTGTGACCTGAACTCCCATAGGAAACTGGTGCACCCCGATTACAAGGAACCTGAGGTGAAAGTACAAGTAAAAGAGATCATTAAAACAAAATTAGGTTCCTATTTGTCTCCAAAGTTTAATTCCAAAGCGAAATCAAAGAAAGTAAAACGGAAAAATGGTCAGAGAGATAAAAAAGCTCCAACAGAAAGGAGGTTTGGTTGTCCAGTTTGTGAGAAGACTTTGGCCAATAAAAGAGGTTTGATAGTACATCTACGCACGCACACCGGTGAGAAACCATACCCTTGTGGGCTGTGTGGTAAGAGGTTCGCACAGGCCTCCACACGAACAATACATTTGAAACGACACGCAGGTGTTAAGGACTTTGAGTGTGAACATTGTGGAAAAAGTTTCTATATGAAAGGTGCATTGGACTTGCATTTGCGTGTTCACACCAAGGAGAAGCCTTACAAATGTATGTATTGTGAAAAGGCTTTCAGTGACCCCTCCGCCCTGGGGCGCCATCACCGCATCCACACCGGCCTCAAGCCCTACCAGTGCCCACTGTGTCCTAACAAGTACAGCGATATGAGCGCCCTCGTCACCCACAAGCAACGCCACGTGAACTATAAAGCAGCTGAGTGTGAGTTGTGCCACAAAAAGTTTCCCAGCAAGCATAATATGAGGAACCATCTGAAAGTAATGCATACGAATATTAAGGACTATGAATGCTCAGAATGTGGCAAAACATTTGCTCTGAAATCATATTTGAAAACACATATACGGATCAGTCACATGCCGAGGCAATATCGTTGTTCTTATTGCGGGGAGGACCTCGGTAGCAAGGCCAGCCTGGCAACCCACTGCGGCACAGTTCATAACTGCGCAGAGTGCAAGCGGGGCTTCCCTAGCAATTCACACATGGTTGGACATATTCTCTACCACCCCGGCGCTTGGTTCGAATGTGACGAATGCGGTGCGGATTATAACGCAAAAACTATATTGCATCAGCATATTGCTAAAAAGCACTCTAATATACGCTGTAACGTGTGTTCATGGCGAGTAATGTCTAAAAGTGAGCTGGTCAAACACAAAGAGAGGGGTTGCCTCAGGTGTAAATATTGCAATCGTGGGTACACGAAATCACACGCATGTAGATGGAAACATTCCAAGCCGAGCAAGACGAAGAAACGTCCAAAAGTGGGTTTAAAATTAGTGTGTGATTCCTGTGGACAAGGTTACTCTAGTAAGCAACTTTTGGTAAATCACATAAGATTAGTCCACACTGTAACATTATTCTGCAGTGAGTGTCCGGAGAAATTTTATAGCGATGAGTTGTTCCAACGCCACAAGCTGAAAGGATGTAAGCAAATGGAGTGTGAGATATGTGGGGAGGTCGTCTTTTCGCAGAGAAATTATGAAAGGCATCTGGAGGCGCACTCTGGGTTCAGACACAAGTGCCACAAATGTGATAGATCTTTTGGCAAGGAAGATGTCTTAAAGAAACATTTGATTGTTCGACATGGGCTCAACTAATGACAAAATGTATTACGTTTTAAATATACACGTTATTATTATGTATTGAAAAATTCTAGTTTTATAACCAATTTAAAAAGTTGGCAATAAGTTGTTATTGTACCTAATCTTGTTGTCATATTCAACATATTTTTTATTCTGTATGTAATGACAATTGCTTTTAAAATAATTTTAAACCATTAATAAGTAATCATTCTTGTGTCGTTATGATAGTTATAAGATTTTAAATAGGTATGTTAACCCTTAATTGATTGTATTTCATTATTATATGTGTAATCTAAGCTTTATTTTGTAATGTGATCATTTGAAGATATTGTCAATAATATGCACTGATTAGTATTTTAATAAAGAGGATATTTTAAATAGTATTATTTTATATAAATAAATAGTACTTAGGACAATTCCACACAAATTATGCCCCAAATTAAGCAAAGCTTGTCTTATGGTAACTAGACACTAACTAACGATATACTTACTTATATAGAATAGATATAAACATAGATACATATGACATCTAAGACCAGATACAAATACTCGTGTTCAACACACAAAATCTCAAGTTTCGCAGTCAGAAGCTTTGACCACTAAGCCAGACGGCCGTCTATATTCACTAACAACTAACTACTTGGCTATTATTTATTACTCTCTTTCAACGTCAAGGATGATAACCGATTCCCAAACAGCCTTGACACCCTTAAAATGTCATATGGAGTGATGTGGAAAAACGTACCTACCTAAGTAACTCAAGCGTAAAAACAGTGCTCTACTTACCTACGCCAAGGATCCTTAAGCTGTTATGTATAACGAAAATGATCTATACTTTACAATATAAAGGCACTTCGGTCGGACCTGTTGCTGCTTCGGAAAACAACCATAAACCAGTATTATATTCATACTGGCGAAGCTCATGCTCATGGCGGGTAAGAAGTGCCCTCAATCTGAAGGAGATACCTTATGACAGGCTGTAAGTCTGATCAAAGGGGGCAGAGACAAAGAGTAAAGTAATATAGACTAGAACAGCACTGCAATGAATATAGAGAAGTCAACCCAATGGAGCAAGTACCTTCTCTATGCATTGATGGTCATACCTTTATAGAATCTCCCACCATACGATAGAAAAATAAAATCGAACTGACTTTTTTTTCTTTTTTTTATCTAAATTTATATTATATAAAGAGGTAAGATTTAGTTTGTTGTTTGTTTGTCATGATTTAAATCTAAAAGTACTCGACCTTTTTTCAAAATTGATTCGCTTTACTTTTTCACTCACTTTTTCACCATTAGAAAGTAGAACTTGACTACTGTTGGGTTTTGAATAAAACGATCAATAAAATTAAATTGTATGCGGGGCACAACTAGCAGTTTTTAAATTCATTTCGAACGAAAGTAAACTCTGAATACTATACATATTCATGAATTTTCATTAATATTCACTGGACGACATGTAACGCCATCTCTCGAGCACGCCACGAAACGCAACAATAACATGCACAAAATGAACGGACCGATGTACAATGAAATTTCCTTTATAAAATAATACAGCTGGTACATACTGGTATCATAAAAAAAACTTAGGGTGGAAATACCCGTAGTATCCGGAGTTGATCAGAACCACCCACTAATCTGAGCATCTAACTAATTCTATTTTTTTTAACATACCTTGTGACAATTCCACATAAATTGACCTAGCCCTAAATTAAGCAAACCTTGTGTTATGGTAACTAGACAACGATATATTACTTATATAGATAGATATGTACATAAATACATAGGACATCCAAGACTAAAGTACACAATATTGTTCATCACACAAATATCTGCTCTCAGCGGGATTCGAACCCGCGACCGCAAGTTTCGCAGTCAGGAGCTCAAACATATAAACCAGACAGGGCCGTCTGATTTAATGGACCCTTGCTTTAAGTTAGCAAGCCTAACGGTATTAAATAAAACGAGACAAAATATACGGTTGGGTTTAAGGCATTGGTGTGCGAGGTTCATAGCATTGACTATAATCTATAGGTACTTAATATTATAAAGATGAAAGATTTGTATGTAAGTGTGTTTGTATTGAATAGGCTCCGAAACTACTGGACCGATTAGAAAAAATATTTCACCATTGGAAAGCTACATTCACCCTGAGTGACATATTTTCTATTATAAAAAAAAAAGAGCCGTGGTGGCCGAGTGGTTCGAGCAGTTGCCTGCGACGCAAAGGTCGCAAGTTCGAATCCCGACTGTACCAATGAGTTTTTCTGAACTTAAGTACAGTGATTAGTCACACCACGAGCTTTACGGTGAAGGAAAACATCGAGAGGAAACCTGCATACGTCTGAGAAGAAATTCAAAGGCGTATGTATAGTCGTGCTTGAGTAACGGCGATGGACTCGCCATCTGTCACGTTGGCACCTAATATACCTCTGGCGAAAAGTGGGTGTGTGGGTATTACCTATACACCTCTGCCTACCCCTTCGGGGACCCTTGTGGGAAGGCGTGAGGATATTTATAAAAAAAATCTTGTGTCCACCCGTGCGAAGCCGGGACGGACCGCTAGTACTTATCAAGTACGTCAAGTACGTTAGTCAAGCTCTGTAAATATATTTAGGCATGGGTTATTGTCTTTGAGGAGTAAATAGAATGAATTGCATCAAGACAAAAGCAAAGCTCTTAAATGCATCATGATAATTGATTTTAGGGTACTTATTTGGCTAGAAAGAAAGCTGTGGTGGCCGAGTGGTTCGAGCAGTTGCCTGCGACGCAAAGGTCGCAAGTTCGAATCCCGACTGTACCAATGAGTTTTTTCTGAACTTAAGTACAGTGATTAGTCACACCACGAGCTGAACAGTGAAGGAAAACATCGAGAGGAAACCTGCATACGTCTGAGAAGAAATTCAAAAGGCGTATGTATAGTCGTGCTTGAGTAACGGCGATGGACTCGCCATCTGTCACGTTGGCACCTAATATACCTCTGGCGGAAAATGGGTGTGTGGGTATTACCTATACACCTCTGCCTACCCCTTCGGGGACCCTTGTGGGAAGGCGTGAGATATATTAAAGAAAGTTCAATCACACGGCCTCGTCACCTGTCACGTTGACATAAATAAACCCGCCACAAGAGGATGCAGTATCGCCTTACCGTATGACCCGTATGGGAATGTGTGAAATTTCACAGATTAATCCAAAAACGTCTAATTAAATTAATAAAAGAAGCTTCATGGTTAAGGTCACCTACATATGCTTAGAATTTATTTCTAAGCATATGTACTTATGTAGGTTTACTTCACCATAGGTTCAATTTAAATGTAGGTACTATAGACCTCTGACACGTCCCATTTTATTTGTGAATCTGCGAAAAGGCGTGAAACACGGTCAATATTAATGATATTGTAAAATGCTTAACGTTATAGGTAAAATAAGATGAGCATTGAATTGGCGTATTTTATTTATTAGTATGCATTCATAAAATAATAGATATGATTTTTGTGCCTCTTCATTTATACCTACATTCAGTGTTTATGCTAGTTGGTCGTTTAGTTTATTATTGCAGTGTTTTGTTTTCGTTGAGTACCCTTTTAATAAATGCACAAATAACGATGGCTGTTCGATTTCCCACCTAGTTATTAGACAGTGAAAGTATATTATCGAACGGCGACGACGAGGTTGCGGCGACGCGTCGCACTGGCCGCGCCGCTCAATACGCGCGGCGCGCGCGTACCGTGCGGCACCGGGCCGGAGTGAGCTTACCCCAGCCGACGGGATAACACCCTAGTGATTTTTTTTATTATTAAATAGGCAATTTTTTTTATTCCTTAACAACAAAAAAGTTATTTACGTTTAAAATATTTATTAAAAAAATACTTTTAAAATATACCACCAACACGAAAGCTATATTTACTTGCATAAATTAGATTTAGCGCAGTAAAAAAAATACGAATGTATTAATAGAATAATTATATTTTTTTAAACTGTGTTCTAAAGTAGTTATATTCAGCCAGTGAGAATGAACGAAGTCGACTTAATAAAGGAGGTTGAAAAGCGCCCAATATTGTACGACAAATCTGTGAGTGGGTTCAATAAAACCAAACTGAGAGATGATGCTTGGAAGGAGGTGCAAGACTCTCTCGATGTATCTGGTGAGTAAACGTTTTGAAGTAGATGACGTGTGTCCATAAAGACGGTGACAGATGCATATGACACTAGATAGGCGTCCCTTTCGAATGCCCGTGGCTGTAATTTTATGTGGTCAAATAAGGTACAGTGCACACCTTAGTGATTATAAAGCATGATATCTGTATCGGCAGAGCGAAAAACACGCGGATGTGTAAGAGAACATTTGGTTTCTTCCTATGATTCTTAAAAGTGACTCTACCTACTTGTTATCAATTATCTTTTATTTCGTTACCAAAATAAATGTTACTAAAATTGTTTGTAATAAAAGAATATATATCACTTTTATTGCAAATTCCATAAACGGAAATATAATCTTGAAAAAATATAGTAACCAAAAATGGACAGATACTTCCCAAATTTACTTCATATACATATATATATATTCTCATGCCTTCCCACAAGGGTCTCCCAAGGGGTAGGCAGAGGTGTATAGGTAGTACCCACACACCCACATTCCACCAGAGATATATTTTAGGTGCCAACGTGACAGATGGCGAGTCCAACGCCGTTAGTCAAGCACGACTATACATACGCCTTTGAATTACTTCTCAGACGTATGCAGGTTCCTCTCGATGTTTTCCTTCACCGTAAAGCTCTTGGTGTGCCTGTACATAAGTTCATAAAAACTCGTTGGTACAGTCGGGATTCGAACTTGCGATCTAAATATAATAAGTTACCTAGTATATTAATTTTTGTTATAGTTAGACGGAACTACCTAAAAACCTGTGCTCCTTGTGTAAAGTGTAGGTAATTTAATGCGGATGTAACCGCGAGACCGAATAATAAGAGTATTTGTTCAGAGTCCGAGTGCAAGAAGCGCTGGCGGTCACTCCGAGACTCCTTCATTAAGCTGCAGCGCACTCACGGGGGGCGCACGCGCTGGCCTTACCACCAGGCCATGCGCTTCCTGTTACCACATATCGAGCCTAAGGATTCCGTGTCAGTTTCATACATTTATATATTTAACCTACTTTGAATTTATTTACAATAACAACAATTAACAATATTTACAATGAAGAGTGGAAACTAACTACTTACAGATAAAATATTTGTCCCAAATCGGTATCCCGAGGCAACGCGCCAAGAAGACTAGCAGCATTGCCACGCTCGATAGCAATGCTGATTCTCTGATTCTCTTGATCCTATGATTTTTGTATTGTAGAATGGAAAGTTTTTGAAGATGTTTGTTACTCACGCCTGAACGGCTGCACGGATTTGGATGAAATTCGGGGCAGAGATAGATTATAGTTTGGATTACATCTTCACGCCTTCCCTCGAAGGCAAGTTCCGGCGGGGTTAGGCAGAGGTGTATAGTACGAACATACATCATCGTCGGATTTATAGTTTACGTGACCACGTGACAGGTGGCAAGTCCATCGCCAATTTACTCAATGACGACAATTTATACGTCTTTGAATTGCTTCTCAAACTTATGCAGATTTTCTTCATCATAAAGCACGTGGCGCGATCAATAACAGTACTGAAGTTTAGGTTAAGCCTTAGCTTAAGTCCAGTCGGGGTTTGACCTGCATCTTGATGCGACGATACGTCTATATACTTCGTCGCTCTCTCGTCACCGAACCTGTAGAAATCATTCCAAACCATTCTTACACTCCATGCTGTACTCTCGAAGGGTAACCTCAACGGGGAGCTCCACAGCTTGCGCGTTCGTTGAAGGAAACGCCTTATCAATTTATTTTTTTCTATTTTATAAACCACCATTACAGAAACTTTAACTTAATACCTATACGCCTCTACCTACCCCTTCGAGGACCCTTGTGGGAAAGCGTGAGGATATATATAAACTTAATGCATTGGAAGACAATATTAAAATACCTACTTCTAACATACTAGTTACCTGATAAATACAATCCTTATTCCCAGATTCAAACGCGAGTTGGACGACTCAGACGCGGAAGAAGAGGCGCGTCAACGCGCGATCCAAAGCTTACCTGACCTCTCATTCGGACAGGACAAGAGCTTCGTCGACGACGAGGACTCCCAACCCTCACCGAAGAAGGCTCGCCTCAACTCCACTGACGAGGAGAAGGATCCTTGTCAATGTAATAGAACAGATCCCGATGAATTGTTCCTTCTCAGCTGCGCACCGACCCTCAAGCGGCTTAACTCCAAACAGAATGCCGTCGCGCGTTTGAAGATACAACAGCTGCTGTACGAAGCTGAGTTTGGGAGCCAAATGGAACTCCCATACGTCACTCCGGCAAGCGATTGCGGGTTCGACGCCATTGAGCGAGCGTAGGGTTTCGTTTAGGTCTAATTTATTGCATAGGTATAATGAAGTCGAGTGTCGTTCTGATTTGTATTTGTACGTATTGACGCATTAGGTATCTAAACCCTTTGCTCAAACAATATCACCTTTGCCTTTCGTGAAATTGCTCCTCACTGTAATGGTGTCACACTAGAATCCTTTGCATGACTGCTAATAATATGTTAATTCAAAAATGCTTACGGTTAAAACGGTAACTGTTACTAATAGAGGTTATAAACATTGGTACAGATGTTTATAACGTCTATTAATCTGTACCTTTCGCATTCTTGAATTGTGATTACAATAGCACATGATTTTACGATCTCAGAATTAAGTTTGAAGAGCCGTGGTAGCCGAGTGGCTCGAATTGCCTGCGACACAAAGATCGCAAGTTCGAATCCCGACTGTACCAATGAGTTTTCTGAACTTAAGTACAGTGATTAGTCACACAACGGAGCTTTACGGTGAAGGAAACCTGCATATGTCTGAGAAGCAATAAAATTCAAAGGCGTATGTATAGTCTTGCTTGATACCGCGATGGACTCGCCATCTATCACGTTGGCACCTAAAATATATCTCTGGCGGAAAGTGGGTGTGTGGGTATTGCCTATACATCTCTGCCTACCCCTTCGGGGACCCTTGTAAAACTGCGTGGGGATATACCTATAATTATGAAGCTCAGCTCATGTGAGTGATAGCATGATGATATGATGCAAAAAATAATTCAAATCGTATCAGTTAGATGTATGTGCTCAAACAAATAATTCCGTTTAATAATATCATTATGGATGAGTGAATCAAGCTAGATTAGGTATGTTTATCTAGTGAGGTGTGTTCGAAGTATCGTTCAGTGCTTAGATAGACGAATTTGCCTCCCTCATATGGACATGTCGAATGTCAATAAGATTTATATATATTTATATATATGTCGCATGAGTAGATATAATATTATACGTACACACACACACATGTAAATCCATATTATGCCATTATACCAAAGATATATTTAAGACGTTCTGTATAATTAGATCCACGGCATAATTATATCATAGGTCAAATTGGTTTCATAAGTCGAAACCTCCAGCAAAAGGTGACCTCTGTAAAACCAGTAAGAGATCGTCCATTAATCACGTGAGGTTCGAAATTTAGCGAGCCTTAGATATTTAGTCTTAGTCACTAGTTAGTAACTAGTAGTTACCTTGTAAATGTAAGATTTTATCACAAAACTATTGTTTCCGATTTAAGTTTATTTATTTCAGTAGATAGTAAATGATATCACCTGAAAAAATTAATAATTATATCAAATACATTTAAAGATCAACAAAGTTTTTAATTATCCCTATATTTTCCTGTACAAGTGCAGAAAAACTCACTCAGTCTGGATACAAACTTACAACACTTGTGATTCAGGGTACTAATCGAACGATTGCCCACCACGGCTCTTTACCAAATAAAGGAACCTTTCTGCTCCTATATTTGCATTTGTTATTCATAACACTGGTAAAATAAAAGCACCTGATAGTAAGCGGCAACCGCCGCTAATGCTGACAGCAGAAAGGAGTTGAACTGCATCTCCTAGTACATGCAGTACAGTTAATATACCTACAATTATAATTCAAGATTCTCCGCAGGAAGGATGCGGTGGTGCGCTCTTCTTGACTTTACAGTACAATAATATTAATATTATAGTATAACGAAACATACATATCATCACGCCGAGTCCCCAAATGGGTAAGCAGACAGAATAAAGCGCCAGTTCTCTCCTCTTTCACTTTATCCACATTCATCAGTCTCTTCGTACATGCTCGACTATTTCAATTACTCTTGGCTTTCCCGTCCTTGAGTGTCCGATTGATTTGATCTAGGTAGTTGGATGATATGTTCATATGATTATATTATTGTACAATGAATCTTTCCAACACACTTTTGAGGACAAGTTTTAGGAAGCCTAATGGGATATGGGGCAATGGGATATGGGGCTCTACACGATTTGATAAAGGCGGATGGATACAGCTGATGGCATTAGAAATAACAAGAAAAGTGTTAAGCTTGAGAGTTATTGGTAAATACAGTTATTACTCTGCTAATATTCACTGAAGTATTTTCTTAAGGCTTTCCATTTGCTAAGGAAATTAGCGTCAATACTTACAATCCTGTTCATTAAGATTCGCCCTCACTCAAATGGCTGTATTTGTAAAGGCACAGTTTTAATAATATTAGGTATACATGCGAAAGTTCCTGGGGATGATTGTTCTAAATTTACGCAAAAACTACCTAACTTAATTATTGGTATGTGGCCTTAATGTTAAGCGGTTACCGCCGCCTATTGGCGCTTGCAACACCAGGTGCTCGCGCCCTGCCAACTGCAGGAATATTTTCACACCCTTCTTGAAGAACTCCAAGCTGTCCTCTCTAGGGAAGATCATTCCACAGCCTGAGCGATCGCGGAAGAAAACTCCTTTGGAACCGCGCAATACGAGTTTTTGCGTGAATTTTTTTTTTTTTTTTTTTATACAACAAGAGTGGCAAACAAGCATACGGCCCACCTGATAGGAAACGGTTACCGTAGCCTATTTACGCTCACGATACTAAAGCATCACTTGCGCGTTGCCACTCTGTGTTCGGAGAGTTACAGTGTGTTGGCAGCATAATGGGTTTAATCCCTCTGCTTCCAACACAATGTAACAATCCTCCCCCCTCCCCAAGGAGCTTATTACTGGAAACCTTATTCACCGCGTAGGAACACAACACAAAAAAATTGTTTTATTTGGCTACGGACTTCTGTAAGGTGGAGGTCCTGCCCCAGTCGGGCAGCTCCGAATTCGAACGGGAAACCCGTTATGCCCTACCTCTCTCAATAGGAACATACATACGAATATTCGCATTTAAAACATTCGTAGGATATTCTACGCAATATTGATGTCTCTGGACTTCGGTTTGCTTTACGACAGGACATGACAAGACGACAAGATACCTTGTTCGGCGACCTTCTTGGTCCAGTGATTCCTAGTCAATGTCGCGAACGTCGCAAGAAATCCATACAGAGGCGTCGTCATACGACACGACAACGGCGTACGCAGCAGAAGAGAAGGCACACAGGATTCTCCTGTTCTACTGAAAAGTAAAGAGTAGCTCTTTCTATAATTAACTAGCTGTGAGCCGCGGTTTCTCCCGCGTATAATTTCATAATCTTTTCTAGCAATAAATATAGCCTATGTCACTCTGGGTGAATGTAGCTTTCCAATGGTCAAAGAATTTTTGAAATCAAACATACAAACACAAAAATACAAATCTTTACTCTTTATACTATTAGTATAGATTAACTTATATCATCTTATCATCACGCCGAGTCCCTAACGGGGTAGGCAGAGAGTATAGAGCGCCAGTTCTCTCTAGACTTACATACCTCTTTCGCTTCGTCCACATTCATCAGGCTCTTCATACATACATACTTCAACTTATATTGCTATGGCTCCAATAATTGTAGCAATAGCAATAGACCTATTTGTACAGAAAAGTACCTTAATCACGTTTAATTACTTAATTACCTGTGATTGTACAACTCAGCCAGAGCTCAGATTGAACAGCTCCGGGAACATCCGCGGGAATCAGCAGATGATAACATCCCTGTGAGGCTAATGTTTGTATCGATGCCACAGTCAGTACCTAAGCCTGTTGTGCTGTTGTGATTCAGACCTTGACCTCTGTGAGGGGTGTTAAGTGAAGCGTGGGACATGCAACAAGACGTCTACGCCGTGTAGGCCGAGTGGTTCCAGTAGTTGCCTGCGACATAAAGATCGCAAGTGCGAATCCCGACTGAACCAATGAGTTTTTCTGAACTTAAGTACAGTGATTAGTCACACCACGAGCTTAACGGTGAAGGAAAACATCGAGAGGAAACCTGCATACGTCTGAGAAGAAATTCAAAGACGTATGTATAGTCGTGCTGGAGTAACGGCGATGGACTCGCCATCTGTCACGTTGGCTTCTAATATACCTCTGGCGAAAAGTGGGTGTGTGGGTATTGCCTATACACCTCTGCCTACCCCTTCGGGAACCCTTGTGGGAAGGCGTGAGGATATGTTATTATTATTATTGTTATAAATAAGGCGCTGCCTACCCCTCCTGAGGAATGACGTGTGTCTATATCCCAAGGGAGGATGGCAGAGTCCACACACATTGTACAATCTCTAGATACTCGACTATGACTCGTCTAAGTCCGAGCGTCTACTATTATTAATTGTTTTAAGTAGGTAACTTATCGTTTGTGTAATTAATGCATTTTGCGACGTAATCACATTGTGTTTGTCGGCTTTATTGCGGAGTATTCTAATTACAATCAGTCGTCACAACATTAAATTAATAACGTTTATCTAATACTAGCTGTCCAGTCCAGCTTCGCCCGGGTGAAAAAGTAAAATTTCCTGAAACACGATCGCAGCGCCACCTATCGAGTCCAATTGTGATGTAAGCTATCATATCTTTTAAGTTGGATCAAACTGCACCACACATTTATTGCGGGTGAAGCCGCGAGGCTCTGCTAGTGGACGTATATGTGTTATGAAGAAACTAACGTTTGTGCTTATGATTTTACTTTGAAACATGCACTGCTTTTGCCAAATCTTTACATCTATACAAATAAATAAAATTGGACTGTCTGTTTGTAATATCGAAATAACCGCTATTTACTACATGCATATGAATATATATACGGTACATACGCCAAAATATCATTTTTTTTTAATTTTTGTCTGTCTGTCTGTCTGTTTGTTCCAGCTAATGTCTGAAACGGCTGGAGCGATTTTGACGGGACTTTCACTGGCAGATAGCTGATGCAAAAAGGAGTAACTTAACTTTTAGAAACTAAACAATATCTTTTTTGTTAAATTCCACGCGGACGAAGTTGCGAGCAAAGCTAATTGTATTATATAATGGACAGGAAGGGGAACGAATTTAAAGGAGTACATTCCACAGAATAACGTTCCAGCGCCCTTCTATTAATTATTTATTTATTTACTAGCTGTGCCCGCGACTTCGTCCGCGTGGATTAATGAATGACTGGGCAGCATATTTTTGATATATCTTTGAATCTCACCACAATATATTAGTGAAGGGGTAGGCAGAGGTGTATAGGTAATACCCACACACCCACTTTCCGCCAGAGGTATATTAGGTATGCCTCTGCCTACCCCTTTGGGGACCCTTGTGGGAAGGCGTGAGGATATATATATATATTAGTGAATACCTCGTTTCTTTCTCTTCGGCTTTCCCCTCGTTAAAAATAAGTTGTAATGTGGGTCCGATGGCGGTAAGTAAAATGAAAAAAGTATAAAAAATCTGCTGTAGCAATTGAGTGATAAGGTATAAAATACCCTAACAATATTATCGCCAATGTTTGAGTGGAGTATGAAAAAAATTGCTTATCAGAATATTACTATTATAAATCACATACTTACCAATATTCAGTGCTTTATATTTGCCGAATAAACAATTAGCTAATAGTGTAAAATAAGTTGACATCACATTGTAATAGAACTTGTACAACGGAATGCATATAGCTACGTAGAGACAAGTAAAGGACATAGTTCTAAATAGGCATATTATTTTTAAACTAATAAAACATATATACATATTCAGAATGGCAATATTCAATTAATTCAGTTATCAAGTTTCAGTTTATATTACTTTACTCTTTGTTATCAAGTATCTAAATATGTAAATGTCAGACGGCGGAATATGGGTGTGTGGAATTAGTACATACATACATATCATCAAGCCAAGTCCATAACGGGGTAGGCAGAGAGTATAGAGCGCCAGTTCTCTCTAGACTTACATACATACATACATATCATCACGCCAAGTCCCTAACGGTGTAGGCAGAGAGTATAGAGCGCCAGTTCTCTCTAGACTAACATACCTCTTTCGCTTCGTCCACATTCATCAGTCTCTTCTTACATGCTCGTCGGTTTCGAGTACTCTTAACGTTCCCGTCCTTCAGAGTCCGATCTATTTGATCCAGATAGTTGGAACGTGCACTTACATACCTCTTTCGAATTAGTAAAAGAAGTAAAATTGGGAAAAACGTTGATTTAGTTAAAAGTGCAGTAAACAGCAGCTTCAATAGATATGTAAAGATGAAAACTTGCTAAGCTACTAACTTTGTAAAACTCTTAGTTTTTCTCAGTTTACGTTCAACGTAAACGTTTACATAAGTTTTACAAAAATGAAATCTTCACGCCTACCCACAAGGGTCCCCGAAGGGGTAGGCAGAGGTGTTTAGCCAGAGATATATTTTAGGTGCCAATGTGACAGAAGGCGAGTCCGTCGCCGTGACTCAAGCACGATTATACGCCTTTGAATTTCTTCTCAGACGTATGCAGGTTTCCTCTCGATGTTTTTCTTCACCGTTAAGCTCGTGGTGTGACAAAAAATAAGTCATCTAAGCAATAAGGAAATTACTAAATATACAAATCCTTATTTAGCTGTTGACTACACAGTTGTGTTTTTGTTCCACGATATTCAGTTATATAATAAACAAAAATGAGGTCATACTGTATTTCGCAAGAATTGCTGAAGGTAATTATGAAATAATACAAAATATTAATATTAAATATATTAAACATTATTAATCTTAAACAGCGAACACCAAAGTATAATTTGTTTCAATATCACAATTGTATAAAAATATATTAATTAAAAATACCATATTATGTGCGAAATATATTGAGCTCTACTTACCTACTAACACGCGCTACGCGCGCCTCTTTATTCTAACTACGCTCCATCATATAGATATGTCAAATTTGTCTAACGCTAGGGGAGTCCTCAGCGCTATCATCCATGAACAACGCCTTGCCATATATCTGGAGTAACTCCAGCAGCACCCCATTGGTCCAGCCGAAGCCGTTCTGTATCTTGTACTCTCCTCCGCCCCCGTGCTCGCCCGGCTGCAGCACGTTGTACTTCTCAAACATTTTCCGCCAGTTAGTGTAACCTAAGTAATTAGCTCTTATCCACAGCTTAGCCTGTTCCTGAGCTAGATTCGCTGCCTCCTCGTACCCGCTTTCCTCGAGGCCTCTAATCAAAATACTTTGCAGTGGAGGCCACGCGTTCGGGTAATCCCATTGCTCGCCCGTATTGTACATGGACGCTGGAATCCCGCCGGGGAACTCCAGCGCACCAGACGATAAGAGATATTTAACTAATCTCGCTGCATAGCGTGGTGCGTCATATTTTTCCACCGCCCCCGCCCAAAGAGGCGTCACACAACTGGGATAGAATTGCTTCCTGGGCGACTTCATTTCTATATCGTAGTCGTACCACACACCGTCCGTAGGATCCCACATAACGTTCTCGATAGCGTTCCGCCAGTATTTAGCTAGACTCCACCATTTCTCCGCTTCACGCCTGTCTTTCAGTAGACGACGGAAGTCGCCAACAAGCTCGAGAGCACCAGCGAATATAGAGTTCAGATCGACAGGCAGGATTCGGGACGCTCTTATGTCAGTTAAATTGCTCACCTCCTTGTTCGCCGATATGAACCATCGAGAAGAAAAATCCCAGCCGCTTTCCGCTGCACTTTTCATCTCCCTGTAGAAAGTTTCTCGTTGAGCTTCAGTGGGTAAAGACTGACCATTTGTGTAGTCCTCGTAATATGACTCCGGGCGCGGGCCACTATTCCGGGCGTCAGGTAAATAACGCAATAACATAAAAGTATTCCCTTTCACCTTGACCGTCACTTTCCTAGTATCCAACCAATACTGGAGCTCCTTTTCCAGAGTAGGCACATGTCGCTTGAGCCACTGCAAGTCCCCAGTAGATTCAAAGTAACTGTTACTCATTGCCGCCAAGAGCGGTGGCTGACTCCGGCCTAGGTAATAAATTCTGCTACCATTTGGTACGTAGCCAAATTTCTCGACCAAATACAAAAGATTTTCGATCACTCCTCTCGCTGTGTCTGTCATGTCACTGATGAGCAGGCCGCGCGTCGTCCAGTAAGAGTCCCAGTAGTAAAGCTCCTTAAATCGCCCACCAGGGATGACTACACCATTCGGCATGTAGAGGAAACTGTACATGTCAGGATTTTGAGCGACATCTGATGCCACCTTTCGACCTAACGAAGCCCAAATACTAATTACATTTTTAGCAAATTCTTTAAGCTTTGGATCCGATATACTGTCAAGGATAGGCGGCTCTGGGTTGAAGTCTGGAGGGTTCCAATTCACGAGTTCGTTGCCCTCCGTGAAGTGCTTATTGACGAAAACGGTGAGCTGCTCCCGCGACGGATTTCGATTAGTCTCGTTTAGTAAATTGGTAAAGTTTGCTAGAGTTTCCTTTGCTGGGTAGACAAGCTTGAGGTCGACGAGGGTTTTGGAGTCATCGAAGATGCGCGCAAGTTGTACGCGGTGCAGCAACTCACCGGAGCAGTAGACGGAGGAGGTGCAGTAGGAAGCAGCGTTAATGGCCTGAGCGCAAGCACCCAGAAGGCCCAGCACGGGGTACAGTGGCATGTAGCGCCGCATCTTCAACATGGTATCAATCACGATCAACCCACATTAGCTGTGTGTGCGGAAGCTAGCGATAAACGTAACCTTCAGTCGAGCGATGCGCGGGGCGAGTGGCCTCGCGTCCGGCGTGTGGCCGTTATAAAACACATCGCATACCGCGTGTTGTATTCATCGCTCCGAGTCGGCGTACGGCGAACCTCGCATCCCGCTTCTCGCGACACACTGCAGCTTTCACTCCCGGATCATATGAGCGGGCTTGATACACTTCCTAACCAATAACGCGTGACTTCACAGCTGTTTACAAATTCCTACTGTCAATCTGACAAGCAACAACAGCTATCGGCCTATCGCATGTGGCCAAGTACCTATTACCAATTAAAGAGATGGCCTTTAGATAATTGGAATTAAAATGTTATTGTCGTAACTACAAGCCAATTAAACTCGACACTAACGACATCTAGCCGCGTGTAATTGTAATAACAAATAAAAACTGCATCATCGATTGAAATTAGTATGTTTATGTAATTTATAAATGATTGCTTGCTTGATTAGTGAAACTCGTTTAGGCAACTAATACGAAAGTCTGCCGTAAGGTGGCGCTACTATTCACTCATAAGTATCAAGGACATTCATTTGCAATTTACATAGACGGAAATTAGGACATAATCAAAACGCAATTAATCGGAATTTATGGGAAAATCTAAAAGTATGTATTTCAAGTGAGAAGAATCAGTTCAAAAGATGATTTAAAGATATATGATATTAAAATTATGTTTGGTTGTTATGCTTACTGGTATATGATATCTAAGCAATTAAATGCAATGGTGAAATATCTGACCAATTTGAAGATCAAACACGATTTTTATTTCGTCCGAAACCACCAAGTTTTAAAGATATATAGTTAAGAAAAAACATATTTTACACACAGCCTTTTTATTTTTGTATTATTCTATAAATGATAGGTATTGCTTAGTAAACGAACGTTGAACCTCGAACCTACCCAATAAATTATTGACCTATACTAAATGATTGTAATATATATACCTAGTACATAATTATATAAAATAACACTGTTTTTAAATAAAATAATAAATAAATAAACGTTTATTCAAGCACGAAATACACACGTCGGAAACTTCAAAATTGCTTATAAACTAATTAATATAAACTTAGGTATAGCAAAACAGAAAACAGTAACAAAGCAATAATACATGTGAAGAGTGAAATAGTGAAACAAGAATGTAGTGAAGAAGTTGCCAGGGGTTCTCAAATCAGGCTAGGCCTGTCTCTTGAAAAAAACAGTTTATGTTTAGGTGAAAAGATTAATAGTGAATCTGTGTGGTAAATTTTTTTGTGCGGTGTGCATAAAAAGTAAATCATAATAACGCATTTCTGCGTAAAGGTAGCGCGTATATAGGTAAAATATTGATACTATAAAAATAATGGTTTTACAATAATATCTGTTATAAAAAATATCATGTATGTAAAATATAATTGACAATATCAAATAAACCTAATAAAGTACACTTATAGTTATAAAATATATAAAATATAAAATGTATGTAATTAATAAAGTTAAAAAAACTTTTATTTTATTAGGAACGATTTATTGTTTATAATAAGTAGTGCATTCATAAATGCATTTTAAAATTGTATCCAAAAACAACAATGAAGTTGTAACGTAATTAATTCAATATTTTCATTGTCACTCAGTCACCAGAAATAAGAAACTTTCCCAATTTCAAACGTATTTATTTAACTTTTGCTATTATTATAGGCTGGCTAGGTCTCTTGGAGTAAGCAAATTAGTTAAAAAAATATGCACTTTGTGCCAAGTTAAACGGCGCTACGATTGTAAATTCGGTTGCCACTGTGTTAAAATGTATAATCTGACATTGAAATTCGCGATATTTCGAACTTAGATTGCATTCGATTGCGACAGAAATCCTTTATAAATTAATACACAGACAAGCAAGCAAACTATTCGCGCCAGAATACACACACCAAGGTAGCTAGCATTATTTTTAACAGAAAAACCTAACACGAATAATTTGATCTCTTGGCGGGGCAAAGTTCTTCCCAAAATCTTCAATTCTTTTCTACTTTCAGTAATACCAACGTAAAGACCGTAAAGATAATATCATAGAGTTCCACAAAGAAAAAACAACTAATGTTTTAGTTTTCATTTTTCCTTCGTTTAACTGTATGGCATTATATATTTATAGTGACTATTTAAACTGTGCTTGGAAGAAAAGTAGCAATTGTAATGTGAGCGCTATAAAATGCTTATCTAGTTTTTCCACAGATACAATTGTCATTAAACAGGAATAGAATACGTAAATACTTCGCAGTGAACTATATGCATTTACATATACACAAAAAATTTAACGTAGTATTAGATTTAGATTACCTTTTTTTTATTTGTAAGTTTTCGTCTGTTTAGAGTTTAAATGATTTACCTACATAATGTTAAACTTATCATAGAGTCAACAATTCCATTTCGTCGTACTGACTTACGGTTTACTTTACAAGTGTTCGTTTATTGATCATACTTTGCTTCTTATTTACATAATTAAGTACGAAAAGTTGAAAATGTGTGCCCTTTTAATGCTACTTATTGCACAGTTATTCGCTGGTTATTGTGGTATCGCACAGTTATTGTCTTTGATTGCACCTATGACTAATTTCACTATAGCTACACCATGGCACCTATAAACTATTCGCTTATGTCTATGGACACAACCTCAGAGTTTGAGCGTAATCTATACTAATATTATCACGAGGCAGAATTTGTAGATTTGTTTGAACTAATTCCATTTGAAAACCCTTGTCGTAGTTAATTATTCCATTATTAAGGTATATCTGGCGGAAAGTGGGTGTGTGGGTATTACCTATACACCTCTGCCTACCCCTTCGGGGACCCTTGTGGGAAGGCGTGAGGATATATATTATTAAGGTACGCAATTACACAACGAAGCGAAGCCGTAATCATAATTATGTATGAATTATTAGATTTTACGCAAGTAAAACCACAGGACAACATATCCAATAAAGGCTAATATGCATTAAGACAAATTTGTGCTAATTTTGATTTCTGCGTTTCGATGCGTCATAAGACTAAAGATATATATTTAGACTACGGACATATATTTAGATTGTACTAGATTTGATCTTCTTGAAGAATAATACTTCAATCATCAGAACTATTTGTACTATCCGATGTATACTTAGCGTTGTCGTCGAGGGAATCTTGCGCAGTTAGAACAGAGCCATATTTGTTGAGGAACTCCAGCACTACGCCGTTGGACCAACCGAAGCCACTCTGCACCACGTACTCTCCACCACCACCGAAAGCTCCAGGAGTTTCCGCGTCATACTTCTCAAACATCTGCTTATTGTCCGTATAGCCTTTATGACACGCCCGCACCCACGTCTGTGCCAATTTCAAAGCCAACTTGCTTGACCCTTCATCGCCTAAAGCTTCAAGAGCGTTCACCACGATGCTCACTAGAGGAGGCCATGCGTTAGGGAAGTCCCACTGTTCACCACTTCTGATTAGAGATGACGGAATCCCACCAGGGAACTGCAAGCCTTGAGACTGGCGTAGGTACCTATAGACGCGGGGAGCGTGCTTCTTAGCCACCACTTTCTCCACAGCTCCCATCCACAAGGGTGACACGTTAGTCGGGTAGAAGTATTTGCGGTGCTTCTCGTTCAGGATGTCATAGTCGTACCACACGCCGTCTTTCTCGTGCCACAGCACATCCTCGATCGTACGCCTCCACTGTTTGGCCAAGTAACCGTAGTGTGCAGCTTTACGAGGATTTTGCAAACGTACATGGAAATTTGCTGTGTTTTGAAGAGCGCCGGCAAATATAGAGTTCAAGTCAACCGGAATTATGAACTTCGTGTGAATGTTGGTCAAGTTGCCGGAGTTGTCTCCCTCGGAGCTTATGAACCAGCGAGATGAAAAGTCCCAGCCGCTCTCGGCGGCACTCTTGATGTCTGTATAGAACTCACTGTGGTCGTTGTCGAAGGTTTGAGCAGTCGTGTAATCTTCGTAGTAAGACTCGGGGCGTGGACCAGCGCTCGGCGCGAAATATCTAAGTAGTGTGAACACTCTATCATCTTTGGTAAATGTCACAATTTGTGTATCCAGCCAGTAGTCTATTTCCCTCTCTACGCTAGCGATGTTAGCTCGGAGGAAGTCAATATCGTTTGTGTATTGGAGGTAGAGCATGATCATGGCAGTAAGCAGAGGCGGTTGGCTGCGCTCCTGGTAGTACCATCGGCTGCCATTGGGGATGTGACCAAACTTGTTCAACAATTCAAGCAAATTTTCGATCATTCCCTTCGCTGTGTCCTTCATCCCGGTGATAAGCAAACCCTCAATGATCCAGTAAGCATCCCAGTAGTAGATTTCCTTGAATCTACCCCCAGGGATGATAAAACCATTCGAAACTGGAACGATACTGAATTGATCAGGTTTCTCAAAGACGATAGGCTTAATTTTTCTGGCTAGAGAAGGCCATATGCTATTGATGTCTTTGCCGAACTGCCTCAATGACTCATCTCGAATAGTGGCAAGGAATTTGGGGTCCGTGCTGTAGTCTGTCGGTGTCCAGGCTTCTAATTCACTTGTTTCATCAAAGTATTCCGAGACAAAAGTCTTAATTTGTTCAAATGGAGGGTTGTTATTGGTCTTGTTGAGTAGTTCTTGGAAAGCAGATAGGGTGGTATTTTCATCGTTACGCATTTGGAGGTCAACAAAAGTCTTGGAATCGCGGAACACCCTCGCCATCTGAACATGGTGTAGCAGTGTGCTGTTACAGTAGACGGGCCGGCTGCAAGAAGGGGGCAGGTCGTCGCCCGACACCACTGCAGCTACCACCAACAGCAACAGGTATTTCATCTGAAACCAACAAAGAAATTTGCTTATAGAAATTTGGTCATTGTCACGTGACCATATAACTTTCAGAGTTTGTATGCTGTAGGGGTTTCCTCTATTAATATTTTCTGGAGTTAAATATGCGAAATATGTTAATGATAACAAATAGGTTGAGATGATTATGACTTACTACGAACTGCAATATATTTTCAATTTAAAAAAATTATAAATTGTATCTCTATGAAATACGTACATACGTAATGATTTTGCTAATTGTTGTCATATCACATTTAACAATAATTATAATATTTTTTTAAGATTCGACATCGTTTGATAATTAAATGATCTTGATTCAACTATTTATAAAAAAGGGGAAATCCGTCAATCATTTTGAAAGACGTTGATTAACGTAGATACGAGCAAAAAGTTAGGTATTTAAATATCACTGTTCTACACACTAGTACCTATTTAACCGATGTATATAAAACACATTTCAAACATCGAATTTGCCTTCCTGCTTTGAATAAAAAAAGACAAATTCAAATTATGGTTAAAACAAGAGTAATATAATATTTCAAGATATTATACATACGTAAATATTTTTAGTTTGCAGTCATATCAAACATAGCTAATTTGCCTACCGACCGTGAACTTATACCATTTAGTCATACTAACTTGTACTTGATAATAATATTAGCACTGGCTGGATGGCGGATATTTTTTATACTTTTTTTTATCACCTTGACCTGTTTTATGCGATTTGTCTTTTGGATGTATTTTTTTAGTAATAATAATGAATCAAACAAAATATGTAAATTGACAAGATGGAATAAAAAGTAAAACCGTTGAATGTCATGTTAATTAGCAATGCTGTATGTTCGTTTGAGGTCAATAAAAAAAACTGAACGGAATGTTGTTGGTGTACCTAAACTAGTAGGTACTTCATTTGTAATGTGTAATTTTTGGCTAGGTGTCGGTTCCTACGCCGCCGTACCGTACATATAAAGTTAGGTTTTATTGTAGTATCGTACTAAAGTGTGAAATAAATTCTGAATCCTTCATATTTTTATTTACCCAGTTGTACTTATATACATTAAACGATAGTATACAAGTAAACGCTCCAGGTGATCGGAGCGTTGTCGTGACGTGCTATCATTATGAAAGATTTGGAAAGGGACAAATATATTTAATTTAAATGTCTTTATATCTAGTAGTCTGTCTCTTTCGCACTCTTGTACAACGATGGCGATGACGCGTCATCTTATGAACCCTGGTGGTAACTATTGCAAATAACAAATTACTAACTAATGTTATTATAATAATTGTTTTTTGTGTTAGTAACTAGGCGTTGTTTCATACCAGTCTGTCTCACAGCATACAATATTACATGTGTATTATAATATGTACATTTAAATATGAAGTAGTCCGTTGTCAATCATGTTAGTTACGCATTTAGATAATATTTTTTGTTAAATCTATTTGAATGTAACTGGCATAACATGGCATGCTTAGACTGGATGACATGGAGGGAATTATTTTCGATAACCATTCCTCGCTATGTATTATAAGTGTTCTGTTTCATAGACGTAATTGACGTTACTATGGTATCTTATTATAAAAGTCTGGGTCGGCTTAGGGCTCACACCATAGGCACACTCACCTCCCTGTCTACACCCGACAGGGAGGGTTCAGTACACACCCCCGGGTCAACCCCCCGGGGATCGGGACCCTTACGTTTAAGTCACCAGGGGTTTCTTTACGTGTTTCTTCCCCTGGGCGACCGCGCCCCGAAACACGTCTCCCTTACCGCCTTGCCCTCCCACGTCTGCATCCACCATGTCCACAAGTGTGGATCCCCAAGCCTCACTGGCTTTTCGCGCGCGGCTCTTAGACGCCGTGCCCACCCTCCGACGTCAATATGACGAGTACACCCGCGATATAAACGCGGGTACCCCCACTGCCGAGGCGACAGCAGCGCTCGACAAGAGCGCCATCATAGCCGTCACAAACGAGGCTAACAAGTCTCAAGGCTCCCCCTTGTCCCCCGAATCTATCATTGTGGACTCCGAAATGGAGTCATTACAATCCGAGTCGCCCGAGGGCTCCTCGGACGAATTTACGCCCGTCACGGGCTCCAAGAAGCGCGCCAGACGCGCAAAAAAGAAGGAGGCTTCAACCTCACCTTCCCCTCCCACTAAAGCCCCCAAGACCGTGCCCGTGCCCTCCGCACAGTCCTCCTCGGTAGCTCCCTCCCTGGCGCCCCCCTCCCCCGCCCCCCACGCCTCTCCGGACGCCGAAGCCACTCAGGCTAGCCGGCTTTCCCCCGTCCCGCGCCCCACGCGGCCCTCCTCGAAGAAGGAGCGCTCGTGTCCCCCCGTTTTCGTCCACACAAAGGCCAAGTGGACGGAAATCTCCGGCTGGTGCCAAACCAACCGCATAAATTTCACTCGCGCTACCGCCACAGCCGAAGGCATTAAGGTGCACCTCCCAAACTCGACCGATTTCCGAGCCTTCACGAAACTCCTGCAGGCCAGAAGTGTGGAATACCACACTTATGATCTGCCGGAGGACCGTTTACTCCGGGTCGTCATCCGCGGCGTCCCTTGGGAAATCGACACAGAGTCGATCAAAGAAGACCTCAAGGCTCAGAATGTCGCAGTGAAGGAAGTGCACCGCATGCACCGAAAAAATGCCGGAGAGGCATTGAACATGGTCCTCGCCATCTGCGAGAACTCCCCCGACGGTAAAGCCGTCTTCAAAATAAAAACCATATGCCACCTGTCTGGCATAAGGGTTGAATCCCCCCACAAGGGTGGCCCTATAGGGCAGTGTCACAACTGCCAACTATACGGGCATGCATCGCGTAACTGTAACGCAAAACCCAGGTGCGTTAAGTGCCTGGGTGATCATGGGACGAGCGACTGCTCGCGCCCTAAGGACCGCACACCCGCCGACTCGCCTCCTAGTTGCGTGCTTTGCCGCCAGGAAGGCCACCCGGCCAATTACAGGGGCTGTCCCAAAGCCCCCAAGCCCAGACCGGTCGTGGTCAAGAGGGCGGCGGCCCGCGAATGGCGTAATGCCCCCCCCGCGCAACCCGCCCCACCTCGACCTTCCCCGTGGAGGGCCCTCCCTCCGAGGGACTTTCCACCCCTCCCACAACCTGTCCCCTCAGCGGCCTCGAGCCCGCAGATTACACCCCTGCAGTCGCTCACCACCGCCAAACCTCAACAGCCCCAGCCCCAGGCTGCTACTCCCCCGCGTAGACCCCAGGCGGTCCAGCCCACTTCATCCCCCTCTGAACCCTCCGCCAACATGGCATTCCTGGCGGATCTTTTCTCCACCGTCAACCTCTCAAGGGTTAACGAGATGGCACGAAGCCTCAGGGCCGTCCGGAAGGACCCTCTGGCCCTCCTCAAGGTGCTCGGCGACTACGCCGATGTATCGGAGTCCCTGGCTACCTTCTCGTCCAACCAATAATGGACTCCAACGTAAGCAGCAGAATCAAACCCCGATCACTTTCAATTGGCTACTTTAATGCCAACGGCATTCACAGCCAAAGGGAAGAGATCGCCGCGTTCCTCCGCGACAACAATATCGACGTTTTCTTAGTGCAGGAAACCTTCTTGAAACCATCACACCGAGACCCTAGAATTGCAAACTACTGCGTAGTTCGCAATGATAGATCTCGATCCGCCCTCGGCGGTACTTTGATCTATTACAAGAGGTCCCTGCACTGTATCCCAATCCAACCGCCAACCCGCTCCCACATTGAGACCTCGATCTGTCGATTAGGAATGACCGGCCATCAGCCGATCACGATAGTCTCTGCATACTGTTCCCCAGTTAACTCAACGGCCGATATCAAAGCTGATATCAAAGCCCTCATCAACCTCAGTAGCTCGGTTATTATCGCTGGCGACCTGAATGCCAAGAGCGATGCTTGGAACAGCCACTCACGAAATAACAGAGGACGCCAATTGGAGGACCTCAGCGGACTCCTCCAATTCGACGTCATTGCGCCTATGCACCCCACCCACTACCCTGAGAACATCAACCACCGACCGGACGTACTAGACATTGCGATCCTCAAGAATGTGAACCTCCGTTTGCACTCGCTGAGGTCGCACGACGAATTAGATTCCGACCACCGACCTGTGACCTTAGCGCTCTCCCCCCGACTAGGCCCCCCGGACTCAGGTCAGCCCCCGCCTCAGAAAAAGATAACAGACTGGAGAAAACTGGAGGAACTCCTCAAGTCCGCTTCATCTGTTCACTTAGATAGTATCCCGCCCCTCATAGAGTCGGCAGCCGACACTCAAAAGGCAGTCGATTCCCTCACAGCTCACGTACAGTCAGCCGTGGACGCCTGTTCACGACAAGTTCCGGTGATGGAAGACCATCGCTGGAAACTTCCCGACGACGTGCGTGAACTAGTGACGGAAAAGAACGCCGCCCTCCGAGCTCATAGAGCTCACCCGACTGAAGCGAACCGCACCTTTCTGAGGTCACTCCAGCGCAAGCTGAGATACCGCATGAAAGACCTGCGCGACGCTCGCTGGAACAAGTTCCTAGGGGAACTTGAACCGAGTCACTTGGCCTTCTGGCATCTCCAACGAAAACTCAAATCGGACAAAATCTCGTCCATGCCTCCACTCACTCGTTCAAATCAAGGGCCCGCCTTTGACGACGACGAGAAGTCCGAGTGCCTGGCCGACAGTCTCGAGGCTCAATGTACGCTCAGCACCTTGCCGGTAGACCCGCGCCATCTCGATAAGGTGGAAGCCGAGGTCGAAAGCAAACTATCTCTCCCACCCTCTGAAAACCCAGACCACCCCATCGCCCCAATCACGGTCGACGAAGTCCGGAAAGTGATCAAGGATCCACACCCCAGGAAAGCCCCAGGTCCCGACGGGATCACTAACAGAGTTATTAAACTCTTCTCTCCTTATCTCATAGTTTTGCTCACTGCCATCTTCAATGCCGCACTGAGCAATAACTTTTTCCCCCAATCCTGGAAAAGTGCAATGGTTATAGGTATTCCCAAGCCAGGGAAACCCAAGACCGAAGCCTCCAGTTATCGCCCCATCAGTCTCCTCAACGTCCTTGGCAAGATTTACGAGAGACTTATCTACAATAGATTAAAGAGTTTTGCAGACTCTAAGAAAGTCATACCTGACCAACAGTTCGGTTTTCGAACCAAACACTCTTGTGTCCAACAAGTCCACCGTATTGTGGAAGACGTCAGTAGCGGCTTCCAATTCGGTTTTAACACTGGTATGCTCCTCTTCGACGTGGCGAAGGCATTCGACAAGGTCTGGCACAACGGCTTAATATACAAGCTGTACCAGTTGGGCGTGCCGGACCGTCTAGTACGCATAGTACGGGACTTTTTGTCGAACCGCTCCTTCCGCTACAGAGTCGAGGGCACACTCTCTTCCCCCCATCCCATACGAGCAGGAGTCCCGCAAGGCTCAGTGCTCTCGCCACTCCTATTCACGCTTTATACTAGCGACATTCCCCTCCATAGACGAGTTAAAAGCGCTCTATTCGCCGATGATACGTCTATCTACTACAAGGGTAGAACCCCCGAGGGAATTCACGACAACCTCCAATCCGCGGTCACAGCCCTGGGGCGGTGGTTCCGGAAATGGAGAATTGAAGCGAACCCCACCAAAAGCGCAGCCATCCTATTCTGGAAAGGCCTCGAACGCCCACGGGTAGCTCCCATCACCCTCTTCGGCAAACCCATTCCATGGGAAGGAAAAGCCAAATACCTGGGTGTGATCCTCGATCAACGCCTTTCTTTCCGTCACCACGTAAAGGCGGTACGCGCGCGAGCCGCCTTCGCGCTCGGTAGACTTCACAGCATGTTGAATGCACGAAGTAAACTCTCATTGAAATCCAAGGTGAGGATTTACACGACGTGCATTCGACCAATCATGACATATGCGGGTGTAGTGTTCGCGCACACTAGCAAGTCAACACTCAACCCCCTGCAAGTGCTCCAAAGCCGGTTTCTCTGGAGAGCCACAGGTGCCCCGTGGTACATGCGTAATAGTCAACTCCACGTTGACCTCAAAGTCCCAACTATAAAACAGTTTTTGAAAAAACTGTCCAAACGTCATTTCGATTCTGCTGTAAACCACCCCAACCCCCTCGTCGTATCGGCCGCCTGATACACTCCTTCCCTTATCTCGAAGATAAGGCGTCCAAAACATGCCGTCATCGAACCGGATGACGACATAACGGTCCTCCAGGACGCCCGACAAAAACATACAAACACTACACACAACCGACCACTGTTCCGTCCTCGCCGGCGTGGCTCGACGCGAATAAGCCGTAATGTTCCCCCCCGACCTCCTCCGCAAACGCCGGCCCGCGCCGAGCCAGACGCGCAAATCCCGCCCCCAAATAATATATAAATAAAATTACCAGTCCAGCCCAGCTCCCTTGCTCGCGATCCAGCAACGCCCTAAGCCGAGGTTCGTACCCCACAGGGGGTGCCCTTAGCTGTGTTGTTTAGTACTAAAGTGCCTGGCTGGAGGCCTAGGTCTCGCCATTGACCGGTTAAGTAGCAAAAGTTCCCGGAACTCACGCTACGAGAGACAATACAAAAAAAAAAAAAAAAAAAAAAAAAAAAAAGTTACAAAGGGTTATTCGCAATCTAAGTACAGACACGGACTATGAAGAGCATCGGCGTTCAGCGCTTGACGCCAAGCGTGACGAAAAGCCCGAGCACCAGCGGCTGTCAATTATTATTAAAATAATGGCGGCACATGTCCGCAATATGCGAGAATCTTCCAGAAGAAGATTGGCTACGTAATATTAATAGGAGTTGAAGCAGTCGCCATAGATGAAATCGTTATGGTTATCATAGTGATTTGTCAAAATAAAAGATTTACATACAGTCTGAGAAGCAATTCAATAATCTATCGGAAGTCCAGCCGTAAGATTTGACATCAGTCACGTTGACATTTCCTTTAAAAAATAAATGTCAAACAGGATATTCGCGCGTAAGCTTGTGGAAACAAATTATGGAAGAAGGAAATTGTTTTTACGATCTATTTCCAACATCAGGGCCTCTTGTGCTAAGTCGTGATGATATAAAAAGATGGCCAATTAGTTTTGACGGCACTCAATTATCTATTGAAACGTGCTTTGACGTAAGACATAACATTTATTTAAGTAGCAACTATTAACTTAATCTGTGGTGATATAGCTGCTTTATTTGAAGTTTACTGGCACTTTAAATAATAAAATAGCTAATACAGGTAAAGAGTGTACTTAATGAACATATTTATTGAAAACAAAGCTGGCGTGGAACAATGAGAGTACGCAGTTACATTGTACCTGGTTGGTACTAACGAACTCGCTTAAGTAAATTATTTTCCTACGCGGTGAATAAGGTTTCCAGTAATGAGCTCCTTGGGGAGGGGGGAGGATTGTTACATTGTGTTGGAAGCAGAGGGATTAAACCCATTATGCTGCCAACACACTATAACTCTCCGAACACAGAGTGGCAACACGCAAGTGATACTTCGGTATGGTGAGCGTAAATAGGCTGCCGTAATCGTTTCCCATCAGGTGGGCGGCTTGTTGTATAAAAAAAAAATTCTGTGTTGCTGAAAATGAAAAATTTTACAAAGTAACATAAAAACTTTTGGTAACTCGATATCGATAGGGTCGGCACTTGTTTTTATTTTTTTATAATTATCTCTCATGATTAGAGTTCCTGCATCGTTTGCTATATATTTCTTTCGGTCTCCACAGCACCGTAAGCCGAAGTGGACGCCCCTATGGGGCGATTCGATTCGATATTTACTAAGTTAATTTTCAAAGGGCTGGTTAAATCCTACATGCAATGCGCTGGCACGTAAGGAATCGTGTAACATTCTGCAATAATATCTCCTGAAATAACTCGACAAAATTACCAAGCACTCCGATGATATCCGGTTACGAAATAAATGGGGTTTGTTTGAATAAGTGTATTAATTGTTTGAACAATGTTGCGGATATTGTCTGCAGTGGCCTCGCCCTTGCTGTCAATGGCACCAGTGTCGCCTGGCGAAGATGCGTGACTTACTGATGCAGTCACTGATCTCACTCAATTCAATACAGTAAGGTTTAAATAGAACCTCACTCACACTCACATTACGCTTGTAGCGTAGCAATTTAAAATATTTCTTACTTCGACACTGCAAAACAGCTCGACCGACTGCGATGAAATCTTAAATAGTGATAGGTTGCACTCCTAGCCTCAAGCTCTTATACTCTAAATACAAATTAAATATGCATGTACAAAGGCGTAAGTATAGTCGTGCTTGAGTAACGGCGATGGACTCGCCATCTGTCACGTTGGCACCTGATATACCTCTGGCGGAAAGTGGGTGTGTGGGTATTACTTGTACACTTCTGCCTTAATGTTTCTATACATTTAGCGTCGCATTTAGAATCTTAATAACATTATAAATGCGAATGTTCATTCGGATTTTCGTTCCTCTTTCACGCAAAAACCCGGAGGGGGGGCGGGAATTGGATGAAAATTAATAAATAAAGAATTATAGATCGACTATCAACTCCTATTACGACATTCGCTGGACAATGGATACTTTAACTCCATTGTCCTACTTAGATGGTGGGACATCTAGAAGTTAGGGGAGATCCACAAATTACGTGAGGTGTTTTTTTGAATTTTCTGTCCCTCCCTCCCCCCCTGGTGAGATGTTGTGAGATTTTATTCAACCCCCTCCCCCATCCCCCAATCTCACGTGAGATTTTTTAAAATGTGCGTTTCTTAAATATGTAAACGTTTGGAGTGTTATTGTAAAAAAAAAAAAATTAATGAATCTGAATTAAAGAATCTGGATAATGGGTCAAAATAGTATAGTTTTTTTTGTTTCAATAAGAAAAAAAATTGCGTGATACTTGCCGAGACCCCCCCTCTCTCCAACGTAAGATTAGATGAGATTTGACTCGACCCCCCCTCCCCTTAAACACCTCACGTAATTTGTGGATCTCCCCTTATGGCTTTTGCTTTCTGACGCTTCGTGATTATTGATGTCAGTGTGAATCGCGTCATAGATAGTGCCATCCACGAAGGCGCGCCCTACTATTCTTCCTTATAGTTTATAGTGTAAATGTGCAACCTTCCACTAATGTTTGAGTATTGTCGGTACACACTGATCACCTATGAGTGCACACGCACACTACAATGAATAGACTCGGGTCATACTCTACGCATACCGCTGCTGTCGACTAGAAATTGGTGGGGCGCGTCTTCGTGGATGAACTATCTATACATGTATTTATTTGCTAGCTGTAGCATGCGGTTGCACTTGCGTTTAGTTTGATTTCGTTGGTGGATATTTTTTCTATATGTTTAGAAATAAACATACTTTGTTAATCAAGCTCAGGATAATCTATCTCTGCGTCTGATTTTTCGACGAGTTTTTACGTGAAAGTGAAGCAAACATTATATTATTAGAGAGAGAGAGAGAGAAACATACTCCCTCTTGAAGGAATAAAGGTGAACATATTTACCATGAAAAACGGGTAATAGGTATGTAATTATACATATGTAATTTTCGGGTTCAACTTGAGGATGATGGGATTTTGTATTTTTCCGGGATTTGTAATTTTCATGATTATAATATAATAATAATATATTATAATCATGAAAAATACAAATCCCGGAAAAATACAAAATTCCGGGATTTGTAATTTTCATTATTATAATATAATAATAATATAATATGATTATATAAAACTAAGAAATAAATATATTACTAGGGATAATACCACAGAAATTGAAAAATTTACCGATACTTTTACTATACTGTCTAGACAACGATGTATATACATAGATCATCCAAGAATACTCGAGATATTTGCTTGATGAACTCGACTACTCGAGTTCATCAAGTTCATCTGACCTCAGCGGGATCGAACCCGCGACCTCAAGTTTCGCAGTCAGGAGCTCTTGACCACTAGACCAGACGGCCGTATGAAAATGAAATACATGAAGTGTGCATGCCCTAAGTAATCCAACAATACAGATAAGATATGAATACTTTTATCAAGGAGTCAACCGATAGACGCCACTCAATTTACAAAGAAAACACTTCACACATTCGTGTCAATGGTTTGCATTTCGATAAAGATCTATGTCGAAACCATTATATGCTAGCATATAAGTACTGAAAGAACCTAGCGAAGTTTTAAGGAACAAGTTCACAATTTATTCAAGAATATCATTTCGGAAAATGCCCAGGAAAATATTGCGTACTTCCTTGTTTTACTATCAGTGAGGAAAACCTGAACATTTTTCTTTTAATTCCTTCTTTGATATGAATACAAAAATCGTACTGGCCGGTTTCAGTAGTCATCTGACTAACGCTTGTTGCAAACGTCCATAGGCGGCGGTAACCGCTTACCATCAGGCGGACCGCATGCTTGTTTGCCAACCAAGTGGTATTAAAAAAAATTTTTTCGTGTATTATTAGTTGTTTTCGTGTATTCCAAAAAAAATATGAAGGAGGAAATCCCTGTCCGCATTGATTAGTACAAGACGGGCTTCGAACCTTCAATCCCGAGTTTTAAAGGAACTGATTAAACACACAGGTTTATATAAATACCAGGGTACTAAAGAAGCAGCTTGATAGATATAGAGCACGAGGGATCTCTCTTCGGTTGTATTTTGAGGTGAGTTACTAGGGACACATAGACATACAAGAGCAGAATAGCTGTGGGATCCATTACTTTTCTGACATTGTTTACAGTTTAAGTGAATTACTCTCGACCAAGCCGCATACTTTTTAGTACAAGTAACGCGAAGTATGATACTCTTCATTCCGGAAGACATGGTTTTTATGCAAACCAACGTGTATTTATTGACATTATAATAATGCTGGTCGCACATAGCAATTTTCCTGAGCCGTACGTGACGCCACGTTGCGACAATCAGGCTGGCCAGTGGTCTGTGAGCTATTGATTTCTACAAGGAAATCACGGTTTTTCCTTCGGCTCATGACGTGACTCCCAATGAAGGCTAACGCATAAAGAAGTAACTTTGAGATCTGATCCAGTTCATTGCATTGTGATGGCAACTTATCATGGTTATATGGTATTAAAGTATTATGGTTATATTTTCCAATACTGCATAATCCCTTTTCCTGAAATGTATAATTATGATGGCAATGATATTATTTGCGGAAAAAGTATATGTATATCCGCACGCCTTCCCCGATGGGATAGGCAGAGGTGTGTAGGTAGTACCCACACACCTACTTTCCGCCAGAGATATATTTTAGGTGCCAACGTGACAGATGGCGAGTCTGTCGCCGTTACCCAAGCACGACTATACATACGCCTTTGAATTTCTTCTCAGACGTATGCAGGTTCCTTTCGATGTTTTCCTTCACCGTAAAGCTCGTGGTGAAACTAATCACTGTACTTAAGTTCAGAAAAACTCATTGGTGCAGTCGGGATTCGAACTTGCGAACTTTGTATCGCAGACTACTGCTCGAACCACTCGGCCACCACGGCTCTCGGCTATAATATTAATGATAATAATATCATATTTAATACAGATCCATCCACGAAGATTCGCCCCATCAATTTCTAGTCGAGGGGGTCGTGGGATACGGGGAGTAATTCCGACTCTATTAATTGTAGTGTGCGTGTGCACTCTAGGTAATTAGTGTGTACCGATGATACCCAAACATTTGTGGAAGGTTGCACACTTACACTATAAGTTAATACTTAACTATAGGGCAGAATTAGTGGGGCGCGTCTTTCTGGATGGCACTATCTATATATATTAAAGCCGTTACTAGTCTTAGTCCGACCTAATGACGTGCTAAAGTCACGCGAATAAAAACAAACGCCGATCAAAATGTTCTATTCCAAACTGGTTTCGTAATTACCGCCATAGATTAGGTATGCCGTTTTTGCGAAGACGTGTACAAATGTAACCTTTTTTAACGTGTTCTTAATTAAATATCTAATATAAATATCCTCAATTCATTCAAGCCGTGGTGGCCGAGTGGTTCGAGCAGTTGCCTGCGACGCAAAGGTCGCAAGTTCGAATCCCGACTGTACCAATGAGTTTTTCTGAACTTAAGTACAGTGATTAGTCACACCACGAACTTAACGGTGAAGGAAAACATCGAGAGGAAACCTGCATACGTCTGAGAAGAAATTCAAAGGCGTATGTATGGTCGTGCTCGAGTAACGGCGATGGACTCGCCATCTGTCACGTTGGCACCTAATATACCTCTGGCGGAAAGTGGGTGTGTGGGTATCACCTATACACCTCTGCCTACCCCTTCGGGGACCCTTGTGGGAAGGCGTGAGGATATATTATATATTTATTATTAATTAATGGCGGGCAGGATATCATTTAACAAACTCTTTTTTAGATTATTTTAATCAAACCCTTTTAGTTCTATGGACAGTGACCAGAGCGCCAATCCTCTCTATCTATACCAACCGACCTCTTACGATTCATGGCCGGTTTGTCTTTATAAAGCAAGTGAACATTATTTGTCTATTTTTTACCGATTTATAAAAACAACGAGGTTCTTAATTTAACTGTTTTTAACAAACTTATCTAGAAATTCTAGAACGTTTGAAAAAGTAATTGAAACAAGGATAACTGAAGGTAATAAGGTGAATGTGGCCAAGTCGGGGGTGATGGGCAGTAAAAGTCTGAACAAGAATGATCGAGTAGCTGTCCACGATATTGGTGCTTTATTATACCGTCGCGAAAAAAATTAAAGATCATTGTCTATCGCCGCTTTGTAATAAGAGACAAAATAGACGGACGCAAGTTGTATTATCTGGCGAACATATAACAAACAGTGCACGATAACAACATTCAGATAACAGTTTGAAAATGTAACGAGCTTGTTTTGTACAGTTCTAGTAGTTAAAATGACTATTACTTGCTTATATAATCATTATATTTATATATATACTAGCTGTCCCGCCCAGCTTGGCTTAGGTGAAAAAGTTCAATTGCCCGTAACAGGATCTTAGAATCGTTTGGAGCTATCAGCCCTGTACCTCGCACTCTCACTGCACTCAATGCCCTCTTGAAGTCCAACCCTGACTGTGACGTGTTTGCGGACGGATGGAAGGCTCTCATTGCGGCATGTATGGAGTATTGTGAGAAGAGTGTATGAATGAGGTTCTTATAATTACTAATTAGTGTAATTGGATTTTTAGCCGTACTAATTATGTATAAATAAATAAATAAATCAGATATTTGTGACTGTCAAATAATAAACAAATAATTTGCAATAAAATGATATTGCAACTATAAATTGAGATGTAAGCTATCCTATCTTTCAAATCAAACTACACACGGTGTGCAAATTTGATTAAAATCGGTTAAGTAGTGTAGGAGTCCATCGCGGACAAAAACAACGTGACGCGTAATTTATATGTATTAAGATTTGTTCTGTACGTTTGTATGTCACTGAACTGCTCTTAAACGGCTGGACTGATTTTAATGAAATTTTCTGCCTGTCTTCAGGCGGATACCAGAATGATTTAGATTCACAATTGGACCCGACAGGTGGCGCTGTGATCGTGTTTCTGGAAATTTAAAGTTTTTCACCCGAGCGAAGCTGGGCGGGACAATTAGCACACCTACCAAGACGCTTGTCTTACAATTTATAGGAAACAGGTTCCTAATTCCTATTTTATTATATCTTCAGTTGAACGTTTGTTTGTTTTTAAAGTAGACAAGAAAGAGTACCTTAATAAAAAAATCTTTAAAATAAAGAGACTTCTTTGTGATTGTTTTGTTTTATCTTTGACCTTATGCTACATGTTTATATCATTACAAGATTTATGGTAAAGTTTCACATAGTATATATATATAGTATATACATAGTATGTATATATTATTATTCACATAGTATAAATACTAGCTGTCGCTTGGGTGATAACATAAAGAATAAATTATCCGCGATATTCTACTAGCGCCATCTATTGTGTTCATTATATTTTCAAACCAGATAGGGATAAATATTGACACCATTTTCTCTGGATACAATATTACGCTTGTATCCCACCATGGCTTAGTGAGGGTAATATCAAAAGATATTCACGCGCAGTTACCATTGACTATAGGCGTTGAAAGTTGTTCATTCCTCGTTGTTGTTTGTTGAAAGGAGTAGCTGGGCTGGCAACACAAGAGACGGGTGCCCTTCATCCTTAATTTTGGAGTTCTGGGAATCTTTCCCCCCCACGAAAACAAGGGCACGAGACCAAAGCCCGTCGGACGTAATCCCGACCCACTACCCCACTACGTCTGTCTGCACCCCAGCAAACAAAGATAAGTCGTTAAATTGGCAATGCTTACAGCATAAGCAAAGTCACATAAGATCTGAAAGTAAACCAGTATGTTGGCCAATACAATTTTGGTATCGAGATAAAACGTAATATTTTTGTTATATAAATTGATTTCATAATAAACAGCGCATATGATGAAACCTAGTATATATTTTTGACAGCTGACAGTAGACAAGACACATACTAGTTCCCTATCGATTTCCTAACGAGTGATACTTTTATCTGAATAAATAATAATAGAATAGGTGAATTCAATTTTTAAATACAAATTATCACATATAATAATCACCCCTCCCTCATGGGCTAGAGGAAAATACAACGCCAGTTCTCTATGGCTTTATGCACATCCATCGGCTACTTCATATATGCATAGATAATTAATAAAATTTGTCAGAAATGTTCTCCTGCACTTTGCCTGAAGAAGTCCCCTCACTGAAGTTTCGACAGCATGCATTAAGTGCTAGACAGAACCGCACCGCACTACCCGTAGGTCTAAAGACCCCTGAATGTATATTCTACCCTACCCCGTTAGGGACTTGGCGTGATGATATGTATGTATGTATGTATATTATATACTGCAAAGGTCAGTTATTCATAAAATATGTTGTATATAAAAAAAATATATACTTATTGCCAACGTATAATACGATAGATTATAGAATCGGCAAATATAACTCCATAGATAAATAATGATGCTTCATTAATTTAGGAAAATGCTAAGTGTTACTTTTTTATCTCACTTGTATAACTTGTTATTTATTAACAAGATTATAATTTTATTCAAAGTGTTTTGAACTGTGAGACTACATAGGTATGTATATAAAAACAAAATATTAATTCCGATAAGATTAGGTGCTAACCCAAAACCGGACTAATTTGCATTGGTGTGAGACGTCTTTGATCTCAAATCGATCAACAATTAAGAAAAAATTGCAAAAAAAAATGTGGTGTATTTTTTTTTGTCTGAAATATCCTCAAAAACTTTCGTATTTATGGTATTCTGAGTTATTAGCAAATATTAACTAACCAAGTGGCGGTGGCCGAGTGGTTCGAGTAGTTGCCTGCAACTCAAAAATTGCAAGTTCGAATGCCGACTATTACTGTAGACAGAGGTGTTTACGTAATAACCACACACCCTCTTTCCGTCGGAGACAAATATAGTAATAGTAGAGATAATATTTTACTCATCAAAATTAGTTCAGTCTCAACTAGGAGCTAACTGACACAATGAGTTGTGTTAAGGTATGTATGTACGTGAGCGTGAACTTGTTGCCATTTATCCAAAAAACTTTTCTCTCTATTAAATGATGTAGGTAGGTTTCGGTTTAGTTTTTATCCTAAATTTGGAAGCTTTTTTCACGTCTAACGACACCATATTTGTTTAAATTGGTTGCTTATACGAGTGATGAAAACAAATCTTTCTGTTTTTCTCTCCTGTAAAATTACGATTTTCATTATACCACCTTATTCGGTTGGGGCGTCATTCTCAAAAGTCTTCCTTTTGGGACGGCGTATATAAAATTAGTTGTAACGTAACGTGATAGTAATAGAATTACATATTTATTTCCTTTTACCTCATTAATAACTTTTGAAAAAAATACGTACCTACCTATTAGGCCCTCACTGTAATTTTTGAAGCTATGTATTTTATCGCATATATTCACAATACCCTACAACTTCTAGAAGACACCTGTTCTATTTGTGTATGCTATACGAGTCAGAGGTGACTGTACGCTCTTAGCAATTAACAATATTGAAGCTGCTGCCGGGCGATGCAATATCTACTTAGTATATCGGCCACAGGCCGGTATGCCCATGAAATTGAAATATGACCCGCATGTTGAAGAATAATGACAAGGCCAGAAGATACAGTTATGAATATTCTACACCTTCAGATCTAATTATACATATACAATTATCATCAGAAAAATCTAAGCACCTTGCAAGTTTATGTTATAATAATAATATAATATATCCTCACGCCTTCCCACAAGGGTCCCCGAAGGGGTAGGCAGAGGTGTATAGGTAATACCCACACACCCACTTTTCCGCCAGAGGTATATTAGGTGCCAACGTGACAGATGGCGAGTCCATCGCCGTTACTCAAGCACGACTATACATACGCCTTTGAATTGCTCCTCAGACGTATGCAGGTTTCCTCTCGATGTTTTCCTTCACCGTAAAGCTCGTGGTGTGACTAATCACTGTACTTAAGTTTAGGAAAACTCATTGGTACAGTCGGGATTCGAACTTGCGACCTTTGCGTCGCAGGCAACTGCTCGAACCACTCGGCCACCACGGCTCTTCAAGTTCATGTTTTATAAACATTATCAGAAAAATGTGTATATTTAGGAATATATATCAAATGTCGTTTAACAGTGAATATTATATTTACTCATATTATACACAAATGTAAGGGACTGCGGTACTTCGGGGCTCGGCAGCTAAAAAGCTTATGAAGTAATAATAATATAATAATATATCCTCACGCCTTCCCACAAGGGTCCCCGAAGGGGTAGGCAGAGGTGTATAGGTAATACCCACACACCCACTTTCCGCCAGAGGTATATTAGGTGCCAACGTGACAGATGGCGAGTCCATCGCCGTTACTCAAGCACGACTATACATACGCCTTTGAATTTCTTCTCAGACGTATGCAGGTTTCTCTCGATGTTTTCCTTCACCGTAAAGCTCGTGGTGTGACTAATCACTGTACTTAAGTTCAGAAAAACTCATTGGTACAGTCGGGATTCGAACTTGCGACCTTTGCGTCGCAGGCAACTGCTCGAACCACTCGGCCACCACGGCTTTTTTTTTTTTAGCTTATGAAGTCTACTTCATATTACTTAGAGATCATAGATTATGTTATTATAAAAACATTTATTATGTCCTCGCCATGGAGCGAGGGGGAAAAGCGTGAATCCATTACTATTTTCCTCTTCGGGAATCTTACGGAAGAGCGAAAGCATTTGCAGGGTCTTATTACTCATATATCTTGCCAAGATCCCTCTTGCATGAAGGGTGGACGGGGTGAGTAGGGGTGCTTCGATGTTTTCCTTCACCGTTAAAATCGTCGTGATGCCCAACACAGTACTTAAGTGCAGAAAAGCTCATTGGTACAGTCAGGATTCAAATTTTGCGTTGCAGCCGACTAGTCTAAGTACCTACTCGGATATCGGCACAATATCTAATATAAGTACTTAACGACATAATAAAATTAAATAAATTAACAAATTTACAAAACCTGGTTAAATTATGAACTCATAGGCACTGGGTTATACAAATATCAAATACACGTAGTAAATTATTCTTAACTAGCCGTGCCCGCGACTTCGTCCGCGCGGAAAAGTGATATTAAGCAGCATTCATTTTTTTCTAAATAAAGTGTAATATTTTTACAAACTTAGAATGCAATATTAATTTATATGTATTATACTAAAAAATAAGTTTCTAGCTTCAAAAATTACGTAACTTCCATACAAACCGTCATCCCCTATTGCAACCCCTTACAACCCTTATTCGCATTAAAAAGCCTATGTCCTTCCTCAAGCTCTAGGCTATGTCTGTACCAAATTACCAATCTGTACCGAGTTTAGGCGTGAAAAAGTAACAGACAGAAAGAGTTACTTTCGCATTTATAATATTATAGTAGGAATTAAAAAATCCTTGACTTTGAACTAAGTACCCGTTACACTGGTCAATGTCTTTAGCCCAAGGGATGGGCACTTCGACTATTTCTATCCATTCTATGAAGGTATACGAAAAATATTACATATTTGTATTGAAAAGAAAGAAAAGAAATTGAATTACTTAATAATATAATTACAAAAAAAACTCACCATAATAAAGAAATTTCCCGAATCTTGAAACTTACGGAATGTTGAACGGTCGTTTTTTAAATATACTTCAACTCTATAATATAAACACTTTAATAAATACTTTAATTTAAATATAAATTAAATAAATATTGGAATAGTTTTATCTCGCGGACATTTTCGGTTTGTTCGACGTCTAACAACGACTGTAGTTCGTACAACACTGAGTGACTTGTACAGTATAATAGTGTTTCTTATAGGAAACGTGTAATGATGGAGGTTGCGCAGACGCACCCATTTATACTAAAATGATAACCACTGTGACTGTGAAATGCCGCTATCCTATTAATTGGGGAAATTCTTATAATGCAGGCGGAAGGATAATAAGGTTTCTCAGTATGAAGTTACGTTATTATTATTATATAAATAATGCAAGATCAACCAATTAAAGTCAGTGTTGGGATACTCCACCTAACAGGTATCTAATGTTTTAGCAAAGATTCACGATTTTCCCCTTCGCTCCACGGCGAGGAATTAATAAATAAAAAGTTTTTATACAACATTGATAATCTATATGTAATATGATGTAGAGTCGGTGGAGGTCTCGTGGAGGTGTATACCACAGATAACTGATATATCATAGATATGACTTAGTTAAAAGTTCCATATTATTATAATTTAACTTCGCCCCGAAAAGCCCCGAAGTCCCTACATCGGTAAAAAAATAATGGACCATTGCCCTAGTCCTTGCATACAAGTAATATATTTTCTAAAGAAAACAACATCCTGAACGAGTCTTAATTCTGAAGTTACTTGTTAATATAGGAAATACTAGGTTTTACACTCGGCATGTACCCGTCGCTGACAATTCCCGGAATCCCATCCTTCAGACACACCCTTAAATGACGTACCTACAATTGACGTATAACCACACAAAACCTACAGCTCAACCGGTAATATAGGTACCTATTAACAGGATGAGTGTTTTGTTTACAGCGTTGAGGACAATAGAACTTTGTTATGATGCATACAGCGAACGCCACTTCATTATCTATAAGATACCTTCCTTAAACATATCCTGCAAAAAAATTAAGAGATAGTCCAGAGAGCTCTGGCGCTCTACTCTGTCCGTCAACCCCGTGAAGAACTCGACGTGGTAAACAATAATATATCCTCAAGCCTTCCCACAAGGGTCCCCGAAGGGGTAGGCAGAGGTGTATAGGTAACAGCGACTTTCCGCCTTATTACACATTTGAAGAAAGGCATGTTATGTTGGAAAGGATGACTGAAAAATATATTGAGCATACAGATATACAATGAGAGTGTTTGAAAGGTTAGCCGAGAAGGACCACGTTCAACTGCCACGATAGATAGAACACAGGTATGGGAACTCAAGATTATGTCGTCAATAAGGGTAAGGATGTTCATATGAATATGGACATTTAATAATACTAAATACATTTAACATAAAAAAATTACAAGTGGGATGTTTGTTGATCTCGCCAACGGCTGAACAGATTACAATGTAGTAACTTAAACACGTAGATTAACATTAAGGCTGCTTTTATCTCGATGTTATCCTTTCCTAGAGCGAGTAACAACGCGGGTAGCATCTGTGTATTTCGAGAATAAACAGTAGAATAGTATCTACGAAGATGTCATTTAACATAATTAAACAATGTTTAATAAGGGGCAGATGTATGTAATGCCGGTAAATCTCTTTCACACTCTGTAATAGTGATGACAATAATGCTCCATGATCTCCAGATGCTGGTTTATGGGCTGATAAGTAAAAAGTTTAGGGTCGGCAGCGTAGGTACGCGATACGCGTTCATGCGCGACACGACTGTAATCGCGGACTTTCAGGCCTCCGCAGAGCCCCCTGATTGTTAGCCAATTTTGTGGTATTAAAAAATTATAGGTTTTTCAAAACTTAAGTACAGAGATTAGTCACACCACGAGCTTTACGTTGAAGGATAACAGCGAAAGAAAGCCTGCATACGTCTGAGAAGCAATTCAATCAAAGGCATGTATTTATCGTAATCGTGCTTGGGTCACGTTGGCAACGTGACAGATGGCGAGTCAAAATAAATATTAATGTATGTATAGCTGTACTTGAGCAACGGCGATGGACTCGCCATCTGTCACGTTGGCACCTAATATATGTCTCTGGCGGAAAATGGGTGTGCGGGTACTACCTTACCTATACCGAAGAGACATGCCTTATAGGAAGCACGGTAAAAATATAGGTTATAGTGAAGTGTTTTATTTATTTATTTTGTTATGGGTAAAGCTATATGTTATTATATGTTTGAAGAGGTTGATGTAAACTCGTCACAACGAGTGACGAGCACGTGAGGAGGAAGTGTAAGGTCTGTGTGAAGTGTTGTTGAGTACTCCTTACCTAGAAAGGCTCAAAGCGTAGAGTGTGTATGTCTTCCTTGAAAGGTGCCAAACAGGCAGATCTAGGTCTGAACCACACAAGATTACCAAGATTAATGAATGCCAATTTATCTGCCCACAGTAAGAATCGAACACTTGACTTCAGATTTCAGGGGCACAGTTCATTATTCATTTTCGTCTATCTTATATCATATCATCATCATATCATATCATCTATTGGTTAGCCCGAGTAAGCAATCAAAGAAGAATCGTCAAGAGTACTCGTAAACGCAAGGACGAAGGACGAAAAGGACGAAGCGAAAGTGGTCTGTTAGTCGTAGATATGGATAGTATACTTTGCGAGATTTTTTTCTCACTACGACCTCCGCGATGGCCGTTCTTGGTGCGTATAGAAAACCTCTGGGTTCTCCTGTGAAACCAGTGTTCTTTACCTGAGCACGTCCCAGGGGCGACTAACAAAGCTCCTAGCATCCTCGCTCTGCCATCTGCAGCTCGAGCCACATCGCACTGTCACCAACCCCGGGCTTATCAAAGCTCGGCGTTCCACATAAGTCCACTCTTAAAGGCAGGGGATGCCATAACCCAATTCTTTAACGCTGGCTTTAAGGTGGGATCTCGCATTCCTATCACTACTTTAACTTAGCACTACCGATGAGTATTTTACTAATAATATGATAAGCCAAAGAGGTTGTATGTCTAGAGAGAACTGGCGCTCTACTCTCTCCGCCTTCCCTTTAGGGACTCGGCGTGATGATATGTAATAATAATATATATCCTCACGCCTCCCCACAAGGGTCCCCGAAGGGGTACGCAGAGGTGTATGGATAATACCCACACACCCACTTTCCGCCAGAGGTATATTTGGTGCTAACGTGACAGATGGCGAGTCCATCGCCGTTACTCAAGCAAGACTATACATACATACGCCTTTGAATTTCTTCTCAAACGTATGCAGGTTTCCTCACGATGTTTTCCTTCACCGTAAAGCTCGTGGTGTGACTAATCACTGTACTTAAGTTCAGAAAAACTCATTGGTACAGTCGGGATTCGAACTTGCGACCTGAGCGAACCACTCGGCCACGACGGCTCTGATGATATGTATGTACAAATATTGTAAATGTAAAACATTTTTTAGGATGTAAGCCGCTTTTCAAGCAAAAATTACTCAATGCACTAATTAGGCAAAGAGCTATTGTTGGCTAGGTTAATGTATAGCATATATTTAATTCGAGATTTGTGCAGGTTATCTGAGCATACGCGGGTAAGACCGCAGGGCACAGCTAGTAACTACGTATCATAATATATTCGAAGGTGACAAGTATAACAGGTGATTATAATTATCAGGGTTGCTTACCCTGATAATTTTAATCACCTGTATACAGTTTTAATTGATGTAAGCCCTGAAACAACGACCTTTCCTTCAAGCCCTCGCTATCTCCTGTAAACATAGATTGTGTATGGTAACATCCTTACCAATTAACGTTTTTTTATACCTACGTTAAACATTAATTAATAAGAGTCTTAACAATTGTAGGTACATGTCTACAAAGTCGATTGCTCTTCTAATTATATAAACTAGGTTATGCCCGCGTGGAGTTCGAAAAAGTAGCTTATGTACTTTCCTGCTAGAATCGGTTCAGCCGCTATGTCGGGAAAGAGCACTATTGTAACACTTTATAATATTTGAATTATCGAGTATAAAAAAAATAGCCTATGTCCTATTCCTAGGTATAAAGTCTTCAAGCTTGCTAATAGTATACTGGATGCACCTAATATTTTGAAACAATTAAGATTTAATGTCTCATTAAAATTACCTAGAGCATCCAGGTACAACTCATTTCAAATTTGTTCCAACAAGTCGAACCTAGGCTTAAATTCACCATTAAATAGAATTATTAGAAGTTTCAATGTAACATCTAAAACGAAACAAGTCGATATCTTCGCACGCAACCTTAATTCTTTTAAAATCTGTATTTAACGTTTATTGCTAATTTAAATTTTTATAGTTCAATTCTTTTTGATCATGTTCAATCCTCACTAGGTTGTACATTATACTAGGTTATATTCTCTTGTATGTTCAGTTAAACTGTAATTTTAACATTCTAAACTAGTTATAATTTATCTTGTGCTGTGTAAACTAAATAACAATTATGCTCTTGTTAGTTTATTGCATGCCGTCGCCACCTATAATTGTAGTGGCATTCACCATGTATACATGTACCATGTTCATTGATAGTTGTTTAAGTGCTTTCTATGTTGGTGGCCTTTGAAAAAAAAATAAAATAAAAAAAATAAACCATCACGATTTCAACTTTCAGCCGTTTTGCCGCGATGGAACCGCAAACATCCAAACTTACAAACTTTCACATTTATTATATTAGTAAGATTACATATATGAAGCCGTGGTGGCCGAGTGTCTCGAGCAGTTGCCTGCGACACAAAGATCGCATCCCGACAGTATCAATGAGTTGTTCCTTTTCATTATATGACTAAATCTATAGCGATTGTTATAAATTACGTTTATTTTTGAATGAGGCAAACATATTTTTGTAAACAGGAATACGAGATCGACATTGTGTGAAATAATATCATATATTAGAGATGCATTACAGTTGGTTTGTATGTTTCAATAGGTATAATTATTCCACGCCATACAATACATCATCGCTTGAAAATACTCGGGAAAATTATATAATATCCTCACGCCTTCCCACAAGGGTCCCCGAAGGGGTAGGCAGAGGTGTATAGGTAATACCCACACACCCACTTTCCGCCAGAGGTAT
>JACCPG010011437.1:0-54347 GCA_016069955.1 Drepana arcuata
CTAATCTCTGAAACGGCTGGAGCGATTTCGACGGGACTTTCACTGGCATATAGCTGATGTTTTAAACAATTTTCTTCATTTAGTAAAATGAAGAGATTCGCAACCAATTTAAAGAATGGGAGGGCGTGATTGTAAAGATGAAGAAAGCAGCATGTTACGTTGGTTTGGACACATAGAAAGGATGAGGGAAGAAAGATTGACGAAACAGATATACAAAGCAAAAGCGTGTGCAAGAAGAGGCAGAGGAAGGCCACGTTCCAACTACCTGGATCAAATAGATCGGACTCTGAAGGACGGGAACGTTAAGAGTACTCGAAACCGACGAGCATGTATGAAGAGACTGATGAATGTGAACGAAGCGAAAGACGTATGTAAGTCTAGAGAGAAATGGCGCTCTATACTCTCTGCCTGCCCCGTTAGGGACTTGGCGTGATGATATGTATGTATATATGTATATGTAAACAATAACTTTTTGTTTAATTCCTCGCGGACAAAGACGCGAGAACAGCTAGTATAATACCTATAGTGATTTTAATACGACAATGATATACCTACCCTACTACTTCTATTCCCAACATATTCAAATTTATGACACATCCATGCATTATTCAACGGAATATAGCCTCTAAGGCTTACATAATAAGTGTTTCACCGATCGATACATTCTTGAAACCCTTGATATCGGTTATGTGTTACAAAAGAAGGTAAAGTTCCCGGTCAACGTGAGCCTTATTGCCAATTACATAGTGGTTATATTGCATTGTATTATTTGATGTAAGGTTTATTAGCTTATGTGAGTTCCTTTAAAGCTTGTCACATCGGAACCAGTAGCATTCCAAGATCTAAACAAATTCGTGACCAGAATTAAAAAATATATTGATTGTTAACGGATTCGTTTATGACACACGTTTTTATTATACTCTCTGCCTACCCCGTTAGGGACTCGGCGAGATATGTGTATGTATGTTTTTATTATATCTTGACGATTCCTGCAACACAAAAATTGCAAGTTCGAATCCCAACTGTACCAATAAGTCTTTTCTAACTTAAGTATTGTACAAGATGAGTCATAAACGAGCTTTACGGCGAAGGAAAACGTCGAGAGGAAACATGCATACGTCTGGGAAGAAATTCAAAGGCTCATAGCATAGTCGTCGATGGACTCCGCATCTGTCACGTAGGCACCTAAAATATATCTGTGGCGGAATATGGGTGTGTGGGTTCTTCTTATACAACTCTGCATACATTCGGGGACCCCTTGTAGGCATGCGTGAGATATATTAACATTGGTGTGATATTTACAAACCTACATATCATCACGCCGAGTCCCTAACGGGGTTGGCAGAGAGTATAGAGCGCCAGTACTCCTTAGACTTACACACCTCTTTCGCTTCGTCCACATTCATCAGTCTCTTCATACATGCTCGTCGGTTTCGAGTACTCTTCACGTTCCCGTCCTTGATCGCCCTATTATAGCGTAAATGTGGGTGCTATTAATTATTACTATTATATTATTATTGAGGAAGGTTTTAGCTTCTACCGAAGGAAACGGATCTGTCATACACATTAATTTAATACGGGTAAACCCACGACCCACAACTAGTCTTTCGTAACAATACGCGCTTAACACAAAGATGTAAGCGTGTCGCGTGCTCAGTTTTATTAAAGTGAACCCACGTACCTACATACATTGCATGGCCTAGATAACTACTGTACTTGCGGTGACATAGACAAAGCAGCTTTTATTACGAATCTACGTTTAAATAAAGGCCGTATTCAAATACTGTATGGTATTAAGTTCGGGTTGAAAGTAATTAATAACGCTCTTAGTGCAATAATCTTATCTTACTAATATTATAAATGTGAAAGTTTGTAAGTTTTGTTTGCGGTTCTTTCACGGCCAAACGGCTGAACCATACATACATACATACATACATATCGTCACGCCAAGTCCCTAACGGGGTAGGCAGAGAGTATAGAGCGCCAATACATGCTCGTCGGATTCGAGTACTCTTAACGTTCCCGTCCTTCAGAGTCCGATCTATTTGATCCAGGTGAACGTGGCCTTCCTCTGCCTCTTCTTGCACACACTTTTGCTTTGTATATCTGTTTCGTCAATCTTTCTTCACTCATCCTTTCTATGTGTCCAAACCAACGTAACATGCCTTTCTTCATCTTTACAATCACGTCCTCATCCACGCCAGTTGATTTGCGAATCTCTTCATTGCGGATTCGATCTAATATCGTTACGCCGCACATTTTTCGAAGAGATCGCATCTCGACTGCATTCAAGCTATTTTCATACTTCCTCTGACATACTCAGGATTCGCTGCCATACAATAAGGTAGGTACGGCTGAACCGATTTGGCTGAAAGTCGAAATGGTTATAGCTTATACCTAGGAATAGGCAATATTTTTTTTTTTTAATTCAAATTTCTTATATTATAATATATGAAGCTGTTTCACGGCATAGCGGCTGAACCGTTTCTAGCAGGAAAATTTCCAAAGCTACCTTTTCGAACTCCATGCGGGCGAAGCCGCGGGCATAAGCTAGTTTAACATACAACGTAGTATAAAACAAAGTTTGCTTCTCTATGACTTTAAGCTCGTCTTTTAAACTACGCAATGGATTTGTGTAAGTGCGACTTTTAGCTTTACAGCCCCATATTACCCATAACCATATTTTCAGAAGAATAAAGGTCACATATCTAGCTGGGGTAACGATATTGAACAAACAAAATCGGTTGACATTTTCTTTCTTACTCTTAAAGTTTAGAAAAAAAAAAGACATTAAAAAAATAAGTATCATACATGGAACGGACATATAAATACCTAGACAAATAGAAAGGATGAGTGAAGAAAGATTGACGAAACATATGCAAAGCAAAAGTGTGTGCAAGAAGAGGCAGAGGAAGGCCACGTTCCAACTACCTGGATCAAATCGATCGGACTCTCAAGGACGGGAACGTTAAGAGTACTCGAAACCGACGAGCATGTATGAAGAGACTGATGAATGTGGACGAAGCGAAAGAGGTATGTAAGTCGAGAGAGAACTGGCGCTCTATACTATCTGCCTACCCCGTTAGGGACTTGGCGTGATGATATGTATGTATGTATGTCATTGTCATTTTACAGAGATAGCTTCGTTACCAAATCTTCATCAATATATCTACCTCATTACTAACTCTTTGCGGGGGTGTAGTGAAAGCTATTAAACTAACAATGCGCATTGCTTCATTCAAACTTCAGATCAGCTCTGTACGTACCTAATAATGTAGGACGACACTTTCTATAAGTTTCTAATCAATTGTAATTGTATATCTTATAAAAATTATTGATTGTATTAATAGTCTTTGATATTAATGATATCCTTGTTTTCTCTCTATACGTTCAACAGCGTATTAACGTAGCCACGAGTCCAGCCCAGCTTCCCAGCTAGTGATCCAACCAGCCTTATAGACTCAGCCTCAACAAGTGCCTGAAAGGTTTTTAGTAAAGTCAGCATTAAAAAGCCGTGGTGGCCGAGTGGTTCGAGTAGTTGCCTGCGAAACAAAGATCGCAAGTTCGAAGCCCGACTGTACCAATGAGTTTTTCCGAACTTAAGTACAGTGATTAGTCACACCACGAGGTTTACGGTGAGGGAAAACATCAAGGGGAAACCTGCATAATGAGAAGTAATTCAAAGGCGTATGTTATAGTCGTGCTTGGCACCTAATATAGGGTGTGTGGGTATTACCTATACACCTCTGCCTACCCCTTCGGGGACCCTTATGAGTAATCCTTAGTAGCCCTTAGTAACCCTTATTAAAGTTAAGACACTACGAGATTATACTTTATAGTTGGCTGTTTTAATATTCCATCAACTCTGTGGTGGTCTTCGCAATATGACCTCCAGTCGACCATATTATTTTCCCTTCTGTCACCTAAGAATGTTAACCGTTTAAAGAATTCAGCTTTTAATGTAATTATGTGCCTGTGTCAATGGCACGCTCTGACTGCATGTCACATTAAAATGTCATACAAGTTAATTAGCGTTCCTCGTATATGTAGGAACTTGGCAAAATGGGTAATTTACATGCTGCAGGTATCATTTACGGGATGGAACACTTTAGGAAAAGAAGGGAAGGGAGGAAAAGGCAGACCAAGACACAAGATCAAAGAAATAGTGTATCTCATGAAGAATAGCGAGATTATTGATAATGTGCTCCTTATAGGATGGATTTGAATGATGGCCATGCATGGCAATTAATTGCTCCTCTTAAACAGAGTTTATATGTCATTTAATCTTTTCTAACCCTACGTAAAAGAGAACAAATTTTAAAAGAGAAAACCGGGGAGTTTGTTTCGCCGTTTCTTCTCCTGGCAGGATTTTTTCTTGGAAACTGTGGTAACCTTAGTTTTTTTTAATGTTTTTATATATGACGTGCAATAAGTGTTCGTTGCGTTGAATAAAATACTTTGATTTTAGAGGCAAATGGAAGGAGTTGTATCAGAGATACTAAGTACCATTACGATCGGTTTGATAGGTAGATAGAATGTCATCTTCTGCCTCTTTCTCCACTCACTGGAATTGTATGTCTGTTTCGTCAATCTTTCTTCACTCATCCTTTCTATGTGTCCAAACCAACGTAACATGCCTTTCTCCATCTTTACAATCACGCCCTCTGTTTCGTCATAACTAATTGAGAAATCGATCTAATATAGTATTTTTTTAATACCACACGAGTGGCAAATAAGCATACAGTCCGCCTGATGGTAAGCGGTTACCGCCGTCTATGGACGCTTGCAACACCAGGGGTATTGCTCGCGCGCTGCCGGCCCTGCAGGAATCTAACTCCATACAACTCTCAAGGGAAAACCTGAACGGGGAATTTATCCCCGTATATTGGATAAGAAAAATACATACATACATACATATCATCACGCCGAGTCCCTAACGGGGTAGGCAGAGAGTATAGAGCGCCAGTTCTCTTTAGACTTACATACCTCTTTCGCTTCGTCCACATTCATCAGTCTCTTCATACATGCTCGTCGGTTTCGAGTACTCTTAACGTTCCGGATAAGAAAAATAATAAAAAAAAGCCTTTTGAAAACAAACACCATGTATCCAGTAAGCTGGCGAATGAGCGAAGCCTTATAATAGCTAACATTAAGAGATAATATGACAGACATCCTGATAATGAACTCCCCAGTCCCGTAATTACGCGAGTTATACATAATACATTACAATTACCAGTGTAACATCCACTGTTCATACAATTTTATTATAATTCTATTTATTTTCAAGTAATTATAAACGGCAAAGGGCAATTTGTGGTATAGGACCATTTGACTCATGTCATGTAGCTTCACAAAGCCGTGGTGGCCGAGTGGTTCGACCAGTTGCCTGCGACACAGAGATCGCAAGTTCGAATGCCGACTGTACCAATGAGTTTTTCCAAACTTAAGTACAGATTCGCAAATCAACTGGCGTGAATGAGGGCGTGATTGTAAAGATGAAGAAAGGCGTGTTACGTTGGTTTGGACACATAGAAAGGATGAGTGGAGAAAGATTGACGAAACAGATATACAAAGCAAAAGTGTGTGCAAGAAGAGGCAGAGGAAGGCCACGTTCCAACTGCCTGGATCAAATAGATCGGACGCTCAAGGACGGAAACTTTAAGAGTACTCGAAACCAACGAGCATGTATGAAGAGACTGATTAATGTGGATGAAACGAAAGAGGTATGTAAGTCTAGAGAGAACTGGCGCTCTATACTCTCTCGCTACCCCGTTGGGGACCTGGCGTGATGATATGTATGTAAGTACAGGTCGCGTTATAAGCGCCAATTTAAGCATATTGGCACGATGTGACATCCAATAGCGGTGGCTTCAATCATTTGTCCAGGAAGGCCTGCACACCCAGTCGTAACTCTGCCAGTACGGCTGGGTTGTGGACCTTACCCTATTACATTCTACTCTACACCACGAAGCCTACTTCCTCTGACATCATGGGAACCATAGCTTTCTGTTTCGGGAAATGCGCCTATCTCCTCGTTAATATTCCTGGCTAGCACCATAAACAATACGGCGTACACTTAATATGCACGCTCACGATAAACAACCACGCCATCTATTGCTACGTGGAGGAAATTATGAATTGAATATTAAAATGGCAGGTGGTTTTGAACGCGATTGATTTTAAATGATGTATATATTTTTTAAAGAATACATTCTACCTTAGTTAATGTTTTTAGTTCCTCTTAATTATAGAAAACCAAATTATAGTTTGGACGAAACAGAATAATATACAATGCGAAAATGTGTGGAAAAAGAGGCCAAAAACCACGTTCCAACTATCTAGATGAAATGGAACGGACACTCAACGATAGGAACGTCAACTCGAAACCGGCATGTATGAAGAGACTGATTAATTTGGATGATGAAAACTAAGTCTGTCAGTCTTAGGAGGACTGGCACTTTACTCTCTCTTTGCTGTCCCATGAGGGATTCTACTGCTTTCTGGGATTTCGTAGACTTGCCTCTTTATAATCTATGTAACACAGCGCCAGATGATAATCGAACCAAACACATCACTTCAAGAGCCATTCAACCATGTAAAACATCACTTCAAGAGCCATTAGACTTCCGAAGGACCACAATGCATACATACATATCATCACGCCGAATCCCTAACGGGGTAAGCAGAGAGAATAGGGCAGACTTACATACCTCTTTCACTTCGTCCACATTCATTAGTCTCTTCATACATGCTCGTCGGTTTCGAGTACTCTCGACGAACAAATTTTTATTCCAGGATTAGTTTCACGTCGTCTTGTTTTACGGTTTTTTCTTTTGTATAGTTTGTCGGGCCTACGCTGTTCTCCCATACTTAAAAACTAATGCTGTAACATAATAATATTGTTATTGTATACCTTTGAACAGAGTAACCATGGAGTTTCTTGCCGGTTCTTCTCCATGGAAACGACCAACCCGAACCGTGCACCTTTTTCGACGTTTTATAAGTGCCCATCTAGGCCTATGTGAAATAAAATATTTTGATTTTAAGCCAATGTATGTTTTAAGGGTCTTAAATTAAGGTTCACAATTAAATGACAACCGGGAGGCGAGACGAGTGTTAAAACATTCAGTATGCAAAGCCCTTTGAACTTAAGATAGTGTAGACAAAGTAACACTTCTTCAATAGTGATGTCCTGTGTCTGTTTGGTATCGACAAAGTTTTTTTTCTAACCTTCTAAGCGTATGAGCTCCTTGGGGAGGTTGCTATACTGTGTTGGCAGCAGAGGGCTAAGTACCATTATGTCACCAACACTGTATAACTTTTCGAAAACCGAGTGGCAACGCGCAAGTGATACATCGGTATCGTGAGAGTAAAAAGACTACGGTGACCGCTTCCCATCAGGTGGGCTATATGTTGGTTGTCACTCTTGTTGTATAAAAAAAAAATTTTTACGCCATCTAACGCGGCTTCCCAAAGGGATAGGCAAAGGTGTATACATAGTAGCCACACGTCCACATTCCAGCGGAGATATATTTAAGGTGCCAACGTGACAGATGGCGAGTCCATCGCCGTTACTCAAGCACGACTATATAATATACGGGTTAGAATATCTTTTCAAATATATGCAGGTTTTATTTCGATGTTTTTCTTTACAGTAAAGCTCGTGGTGTGACTTATTACTGTATATGTACTTAAATTCAGAAAAACTCAGTACTACAGTCGGGATTCGAACTTGCAATCTTTGTATTGAACCAGCATCACAGATATATTTACTAAGTTGAGGAATGTGAAAATTTGTGAGGACGTCTCTTCCACTTTTACGCAAAAACTACTGAACAGAATTAGATAAAATTTTGCACAGAGATAGAATATTAGCAGAATTAACACATATGATATTCATATGCGTTAAATTTTACTGTTCCTCTCTCTTCAGATAAATAATTTGATGACCGTCTGGACTAGCTGTTAGTGCTGACTGCGCAACTTGAGGTCGCGAGTTCGATTCCCGCTGAGGGCAGATATTCGTGTGATGACCACGAAAATGTATACCTTAGTCTTGGATGATTGTGTATTAATGTATATAAGTAAATATACCAGTGTCTACTTACCATAATATAAGCTTTGCATAATTTTGGATATTATCTATTTGTGTGGAATTGTCAAACAAAATGCCTTAATGAACAGGCTACCTAATGAATACCTAATATTGAAAAAAAATTCAAATCGCATAAACTCAGAGAAATACATACATAATTAGAAAGCGTGTGTGTGTGGTACAGTATAAGTAAACATTCCATCATCACAAATTTAAAAGCTAGGCTCTTGTCGGCGTCTCTGATGCAGTCCCCTCCATTCGCTTCTGTCCAGCGCAACCTCCTTGACCTCCCTATACGTCATGAGAGACACTTTTTCTTTGATCTGACCCATGTATGTTAATCTTGGTCTTCCTCTCTTCCCCTCTACCTTTCCTTCTAAGATGTTACTAAAGAAGCTATTTATATTACTGTAAGTAAACATTTACTTACAGTAACATAAACCGTTACAGAATTCACTTGAGAAACGAATATTTTCACGGCAACTCAATAATTACATACAAAACGTGTTTACCGTCCGTTACAGAGCGCTTAATATGATTGCGTAATAATACCTGCTGTATGACAAGAATTTATCTAAACTAGATTTGCCTCGCGGCTTTATCCGCAATAAATTCAATCCTTGCTGCATTTGCGGTTGAAACTCTGGGGCCTTGGGGTCCTGAGGCTCACCATCTTTTTAAAGAGGTCTCGCGCCGTCTAGTCGAGACCTCTCGTGACAGGCGGGCTGGAACATATCCCGCTCAGAGAATCAGCATTGCTATCCAGCGGGGCAATGCTGCTAGTCTTCTTGGCACGTTGCCTCGGGATACCGATTTGGGACAAATATTTTATCTGTAAGTAGTTAGTTTCAACTGTTCTTTGTAAATATTGTTAATTGTATATATTTATTATATATTATTCAATCCTTAAATTAATTGCAATGTAGCTGAGAAAAAATATAAATAAAGTCCCTGTAAAATTTGCGAGCAACCATGAAGTTTCTTTAAACACAACTTTGGGTAACAAACTTTTATCTTTTTTATACCAAAGTGACAAAGAAGTATGCCGTCCGCCTGATGGCAAGCGGTTACCGCCGCCTATGGTCAGTTGAAACAGGGACTCCGACTCTATTTCATCGTCGTTACATACATACATATCATCACGCCGAGTCCCTAACGGGGTAGGCAGAGAGTATAGAGCGCCAGTTCTAGACTTACATACCTCTTTCGCTTCGTCCACATTCATCAGTCTCTTCATACATGCTCGTCGGTTTCGAGTACTCATAACGTTCCCGTCCTTGAGCGTCCGATCAATTTGATCCAGGTAGTTGGAACGTGACCTTCTTCTGCCTATCATCGTTATACTTTACATTTATAATAAGCATGTTATAGTCGCATTAAATCTTCTAGCAGTAAGCACGTGAAGTGTTATAATAATAATAATTTATTAGGTAAATGAGTACAACCTGAGTTTAACACGAGTAAAAACGAAAACTTACACTAATAAAATAAATATAACAGAACAACACATGACTACTAGGTGGGTAACAAGCAACATGGTGGTCGTCGTTATCGACGTCATAATTTGGAATAACATTGTGAATTTAGATGTGTAGAGTGTTGATTGTAAGGTATCGATATCGACAACACAATTTATCGACATATCAACAACACGAGTGCCACCAACAAACATTCCTTTTAGAGATCACCGAACTTAACTCCTTTAGCAATTAACACCTTTTGTATGAATATTACATGGTTACTTTCGTAACAACACGTAACCTGCTAACAGATCCTTACAGGACAATATGTACAGGACATTCCCCTGGTATTGTGATTTTATTTTTCTCGAAGAAAGGCAAAGATCTTTAATGGAACAATGGCGAGACCTAAGGCTTCTAGCCAGACGCTGGTTAGGGTCGTACAATGATAAGTTTTAATATATATATATATATTTTTTTTATACAACAAGAGTGGAAAACAAGCATACGGCCCACCCGATGGAAAACGGTTACCGCACGTTACGGTTGCGCGTTACGACTCTGTGTTCGGAGAGTTATACTGTGTCTGCAGCATAATGGGACTAATCCCTCTGCTGCCAACACAATGTAACAATCCTCCCCCCTCCCCAAGGAGCTCATTACGGGAAACCTTATTCTCCACGTAGGAACACAACACAATAAATTGTGTTATTTGGCTACGGACTTCTATAAGGTGGAGGTCCTGCCCCAGTCGGGCAGCTCCGAATACGAACGGGAAACACATTATGCCCTACCTCTCTTGATTAATAATAATTTTAAGAAAGTTATATGAAAACATTGTAGTGCTGTCATATAAGGAAACTTTTAAACAATGTGTTTATTTGTAACGTTAAGAGTACTACAAACCGACGAGCATGTATGAAGAGACAGATGAATGTGGACGAAGCGAAGAGGTATGTAAGTCTAGAACTGACGCTCTATACTCAGCCTACCCCGTTAGGGACTCGGCGTGATGATATGTATGTATGTATATTTTTATAGCCTTTGATATGTAATGTGAGTAGTAGCATAAAGACGATATTAAATAATCTTTATAAATAATATTATCTATATTTAAATATTTCGTATGCCTAGCGGCGGAACATAGCACCTATACCAGTGTAATTTAATACCATCTTATTTTCTATGTTCACGAAATAAACTAAAATAATAATAATAATAAATCATGACTGCGAAACATCCGGGAATGGACCGGAGTTACGAGTGCAGCGGAGCTTTTTAACCTCGCCAAAGACCGAGAGAAATATGCGGAGCTGACTGCCAACCTTCACTAGTTGGAGAGGCACTATAAGAAGAAGAAGAATAATAATAAATACCTGGGACAATTCCACACAAATTGAACTAGTCCCAAATTAAGCAAAGCTTGTGTTATGGTCACTAGACTAGATTTTGATTTTGATAGACAACGATATTTTTACTTAATTAATATTTAGATTAGTCACGCCACGAGCTTTAAGGTGAAGGAAAACATCGTGAGGAAACCTGCATACGTCTGAGGAGAAATTCAAAAAAAGGCGTATGTATAGTCGTGCTTAAGTAACGGCGATGGACTCGCCATCTGTCACGTTGGCACCTAATATACCTCTGGCGGAAAGTGGGTGTGTGGGTATTACCTATACACCTCTGCCTACCCCTTCGGGGACCCTTGTGGGAAGGCGTGAGGATACGTTACTATTTAGATAGATATATACATAAATACATAGGACTAAGGCACAAATATTCGTGTTCATCACACAAATATCTGCCCTCAGCGGGATTTGAACCCGCGACCTCAAGTTTCGCAGTCAGGAGCTCTAAACACTAGACCAGACGGTCGTCAATTATTGATTCGATTTGATGATTTGGCGGGTTTTCCCTCTGCTAACCCCGTAAGGAACACAGAGTTTGTACGTATATTGATATAGAAGTTTTAATATTTTATACTTTAAACTGAACTTAACCCACAATATTATGCGCAGGCGCACGCGAATCCTTATAAGAGCGGTTCAAAGCGGATATCCTGCCACATCGCCCATATTAATGGCCTTATTCCTAGTCTTGGGTTCTATTCTGTGTTTTTACACACACTGCAGAATATATGCAGTCAAGTCAAGGGGTAGGCAGACGCATACTTAAACCTACAATTAAAGATAAATACCTTGGTATATTTCCACACATATTTATATAGACCCAAATTAAGCAAATAATAATAATAATAATTATTATTATTATTATTATGTTTAATTTCAGATATCAAAAGATCCATATTTTAAGTAAACCCACTTTTTGCCAGTGATATATTTTAGATGCCAACGTGACCGATGGCGAGTTCATCGCTGTTACTCAAGTGTCATCACTATACAATCATATACGCCTTTGAATTTCTACTCAAACGTATGCAGGTTTCCTCTCGTTGTCTTCCTTCACCGTAAAGCTCGTGGTGTGTCCAATCACTGTACTTAAGTACAGAAAACCTCATTGACACAGTCCGGATTTGAACTTGCAATCATTGCTATCTACTCCAACCATTCGGTGACCATAACTAATATAGGTTCGTGGTGAGACTAAAGTGAATAAAGCGTTCATTTCGTGGTGAGACTAATAATAGTGCATTATTAAGTGTTCATTAAAACATATAGCCGTGGTGGCCGAGTGGTTCGAGCAGTTGCCTGCGACGCAAAGGTCGCAAGTTCGAATCCCGACTGTACCAATGAGTTTTTCTGAACTTAAGTACAGTGATTAGTCACACCACGAGCTGAACGGTGAAGGAAAACATCGAGTGGAAACCTGCATACGTCTGAGAAGAAATTCAAAGGCGTATGTATAGTCGTGCTTGAGTAACGGCGATGGACTCGCCATCCGTCACGTTGGCACCTAATATACCTCTGGCGGAAAGTGGGTGTGTGGGTATTACCTATACACCTCTGCCTACCCCTTCGGGGACCCTTGTGGGAAGGCGTGAGGATATATTATATATTATATTATTATTTATTAAAACTTATTGTTGCAGTCGGGCTTCGAACTAGTAATCATTGCTAGCTCGAACCATTCGGCCTATACGGTTAATTATTATGCTAATATTATGATTTACATTCAGGCATAATAGAACCCATACCCTCTGCGGAACGTCACAGGATGCTACCTTGAAACGAGTAATTTCATTGCAAAATATCTCACTCATTACATGCGGTGAATATTGTCTTCCAATAACTAACATCCATTCGAATTTCTACCTTATTCTCCTGAGTAAGAGTTAAGATTACAAATAACACAGCATGATTGCTCTACAACTGGTTTGTTGATGTATTATCAACTTTACTGCGTACGTTTTAAGACGAGTTATTGAAGAGTGAGCGGTTGTTGAGTTGTCGAGCAGAGGGTGTCCAGCGAAGCGAGTCGTGTCTGTATTCATTTTTAAATGAAACATATGAGCGATTGAGTTAATATGACGTGTCGATGAACTTTAAAGGTGCAAAAATGTTTACTGAACCTGACCTTGAGGAGTTGGTGTTCGAATATGAGATACTCATCAGGCACGTCAAGAGTATTTCGAGTTGTACCGAAAGCCTGGTATATAGAAAATCTTTTCGTATTGAACATAAAGGATACAGGAAAAACTTTAGGGCTGCAGCATCCGAGTTGGTCAAGTAGTTAGACACTTCGAATCCCAACTGTACCAATTAGCTATATTACTTAAGTAAAAAAATCAAAATCAAAATATTGTATTCAACGTAAGGGACACAGGGAACACTTATAGAACGTCACAAACTTGATATTTTCACATACTTGATATTTAATTTTATTTAATATTTATGCACAATTAAAGTACAGTGGTGGACTTAATGCTAAAGCATTTTCTACCAGTCAACCACCCTTGACAGGAGAAACATTGAAGCGGGTGTGCACAGAAGGATTAGCTTAGGGATATAAAAAAATAATGAATTATACAATAAATACAATATAAATAGGCATACATACAATATATGAACATACACAAACAAGTTACAAACACATCACACATATATATTACAAGATACATCATAAAATATTTAAACATATAGGAAGGAGACTAGTAAATATTTGAGTTCTAAGATGCTTTCAAGTAATATAAACTAAAGTTACCACCGTTTCGAATAAAACAGTAAGTAAGTCTACCTTCGAAAGTTCTAAGTCGAGATGCGATCTCTTCGAAAAATGTGTGGAGTAACGATATTAGATCGAATCCGTAATGAAGAGATTCGCAAATCAACTGGCGTGAATGAGGGCGTGATTGTAAAGATGAAGAAAGGCATGTTACGTTGGTTTGGACACATAGAAAGGATGAGTGAAGAAAGATTGACGAAACAGATATACAAAGCAAAAGTGTGTGCAAGAAGAGGCAGAGGAAGGCCACGTTCCAACTACCTGGATCAAATAGATCGGACTCTGAAGGACGGAACGTTAAGAGTACTCGAAACCGACGAGCATGTATGAAGAGACTGATGAATGTGGACGAAGCGAAAGAGATATGTAAGTCTAGAGAGAACTGGCGCTCTATACTCTCTGCCTACCCCGTTAGGGACTTGGCGTGATGATATGATGATGATGAAGTCTACCTTTACACCTCTGCCTATCTTTTCGGGGACTCTTGTGGAAAAGAGGATATAAGTACAGTGCTAAGTGACACCACGAGTTTTACGGCGAAGGAAAACATCGAGTGCATCGATCTGCATTAATTTGAAAAGAAATTCAAAGACGTACGTGTAATCAGAGAAACGGTGATGTATTCGCCATCTGTCACGTTGTATGATGATATGTATGTATAGAATAGTAGCTTTCTTTGCCCTGCGATAATTTTTGACGTGACAACGTCTTAAATTAGGTTGCGGCTGGGAGTCACTTATGAAAAAGTGTAACGCCCGGTAACGTTACGATGAGTCACCGAAAACAAAATATATTTCTATAGTTAAAATTTGTGCAATTCTTATTTTCATTCAATTCCTTGTTCCTATTGTGCAATCTAATTATATTCATATCAATAAATATTCTACCGAGAAAAAGACGTTGTCACGTAAAATCTTCGCCCGTAAAACCGACTTTACAGGCAACCATTTTTTTACATATTATTTTGTATTGTTCGGGTCGTAAACTATGAGCACTAATGCGTTTAGGATACCTATAATAATAGTGTAAGGATAAATTAAAAAAAAACAGACTGGTTCAGGAGTGTGTTCAGAGTGACAGAGCGAGAGGGATGCCGTGCAGGTCACGTTGAGAGCGCAAGAGATGGCACGATCGTTATCGGGCCGCTAACGAAACAAGAGCGGATGTACTTGACCTGACGCCCAAAGGTGTCAGGGACTGAAAATCGCTGACAGTTTTATTCCACAATCCATCGCCGTCTAACGAAAAAATTATCGTGGCATCCTGTCGTGTCGTCATATTAGAATACTGGATGTGCCTCGCAATTTCGCTCATGTAAAATTCGCCAATTTTACAGGAAGGGCCTTCTGCTAGAGCCTTAGACCTAATGGTATTTTTTACAGGAATAAAAAAATCTTGATTCTTTGACTTTTTTGAACACGTCTTTGTTTGTTGCCCTTTTCGTCCAGCTCATTTTTTCCCTCCTTCTCCAGCATCATCAAGAGTTCTCCTGGAGATAGTCGGAAATAGAAGAGGAAAGCTGATAGGCCACCTTATACGATCAAAGTAAAAGTGTAGCTCTTGAAGTATAGGGAGATCAAGGAGGTTGCGCTGGACAGAAGCGAATGGAAGTGACTGCATCAGAAAAGCCGACAAGAGCCCAGCTCTTAAGTATGTAAACGTAATCACTGTGCCAAATTTCATAAAAATTATGAATTGAATCAATTTTAACACATTCTCATACATCCTCTCTCAAACTTTCGTTTTAATGGGCCTGTCTGTACCAATGAGTTTTTTCCCAACTTAAATATAGTTAGACACCACAAGCAGTACGGTGAAAGAAACCTGCATATGTCTGGGAAGAAAAACTACGGTCTAAGGTTTGATTTTTCTTGCCAAAGCAAATCTTCTATAACCAATATATAAATCTTCCCGAAGGAATTTCAGCAGGGGTAGGCAGAGGTGGTCACTGACCCTGTCGCTGAAGATATATTAAAGAACAAGAACATAAGATACGTATATCTCTTAACTTCCTAAAGGCACGTTCCCTTATCTGATAACTTTCCTTAAAAATTAAATACATAATCCAATACAGGGCATAATAGACATTAATGGTTTCGTACGTAATATAATAAACGGCGAAATTCGTTTACGCCAAGTACTTGGCTACGAATTTTACTGAATCCGTAGAGCCTCGTAGAGCGTTAACGCTACGCGTCTACGGAATAGACTTTACCTAAATATATAAATACTGGAGTCGCGGTGGCCAAGTGATTCGAGTAGACAACTACAAGACAGGTTACAAGTTCATATCCCGTGGTATAGACCAATATGTTTCTTGAAATTCAATACTTAAGCACTTTGTGATAATTTAACTTTACGAAGGAAAACATTGAGAGGAAAGCTTCATATATGTATTTCCAAAACAAATAGTATAGAATAGAATAGAATGAGTGGTTAAAAGTAGTGCCTGGGAAATGGCGATGGCTTGGCGATGAGGCCTTTAAAATAGACGAACGGTGTGAAAAATGTGACAAAAAACAGAATCGGATGAAACTTAGCATAGAGATGGAACAATAGCTTGATTAACACATGTAGATAGTGCCATCCACGAAGACGCGCCCCACAAATTTCTAGTCGAGGACATCGCGGGATGCGGGGACCGGCTGCGGGGATATGACCCGAGTCTATTAATTATAGTGTGCGTGTGCACTCATAGGTAATCAGTGTGCACCGATAATACTCAAACACAAGTGGAAGGTTGCACACTTACATTTTAAACAATTAGGAAGAATAGTGGGGCGTGTCTTCGTGGATGGCACTATATATACATACAATACAATTTGTTTCATTCTCGAATGATAAGTAATTCCACGGGGCACAGGTAGTATTCAAATATGTATTGTCACTTTAAAAGCTATACAATTTCGCAATAAAAATCAACCTTGTTTGATTGACGTCTCGTTGGCGCCCCACCAGGACAGAAAGAGACGGGTGCCAAAAGCCCTTGGAGTAAGCGGTACAGAAGACTGTAGGGGCTTGGATAGAGGGTGCAGACGCGCTGTTTAGAACTATGGCTATACTTTACAAAGTAAACTGGAGACTCGCAAGATAGTGACGTCACCAAGTTAAGTCACAGAACATACAATAGCCGTGGCTGGCACAGATACATTGTTAGAGTTGATGTCACTAAGAAAACCTACGTCAGATTTCAAATTAATTCCCTAATCTATACTAATATTATAAAGCTGAAGAGTTTGTTTGTTTGTTTGTTTGAACGCGCTAATCTCAGGAACTACTAGTTGGAATTGAAAAAATATTTTTGTGTTGGATAGTCCAAGATTCTAGGAAGGCTTTAGGCTATATAAAATATAAAAAAATAATAGTTAATATTAAAAAAAAATCTCTGAAAAGTGAGTGTGCGAAAGGGACAGACAACAAGATTGTGAGACGTTATTTTGACAAAACTCTGTCAGAGTGACGTTCAGTTGTTAGGCCAGTGTTTTCTTCAAAAATATTGACAGTAAAGGTGCGTTCCACTTAGCGCCCACAACGATTAAATTCTCTCCTATAATCGATCCACATAACGGCCGCGGTCGTTGTGGTCGCGGCGAAAACGTCAAGCATAATGTGATCGTTTAGAAATTTTGCGTCATTTTCAAAACTCAAAGCATATAAAATGGTGACTGTACCTCTTACAAAATATCAAAATGCCACCGCAAGACATTTTAATTCCATTTGAACGTAAATTTATTTAAAACACCAATAATATTAAATATAAAAAAAGTATTATATTTTTTTCAATATGAATCTATTTAAACATTAAATTAATCAAGTTTATTTTCAAGGCTTAGAGATTATAAACTAACATCTTAATTCTTTTGCTTTCTTTTTACTAACTCGTCCTTTGTATTATTTACCTGCACGCTCAAAACGCTCTGTAATCCATTCCATTTGAGGTTACGACAGTAACGCTTAGCAGCAAACGGGAAAAACTGCGGTCGTGAGCGTGACCATTGTGAACGCTTAGTGGAACGCACCGTATGGATAGATAGACTGACATTTCATTCAAGTAGTAATTTTGACAAACAACAAATTACAGTTTCTTTCATAACAACAAAAGCCAAAAGATGTTTGTTGTGTTTTAGTGTGAGTTTCATGATTAATCGACGTATTTTATTTAAAAAAAATACCACCCGTAAGGCGTCAAAATATCGGTTGGCGCACACCAGTTCGATCGCAGTGTAACGCAAGTCCTGTTCAATCGCAGTGTAACGCAAGCCCAGTTCAATCTTCGAGCTAATGAAACTGAAGAATAGCGTAGGCAATGGTAAATAGAAATTTCTTCAGATTTATTTCCTGGGGAATTCTAAAGAAGAAGTAAATGAACGCTATTCGCAGAGATCATTTTAGCAGCTACAACAACTTTTGCATGAACATAATCAGTTGATTCAATTGTTCAAACCGCCTTAGAAGTAATGTGATGCCATCAGACAATCAGAAAATAGTGATCAGAGCAGACAAGCGACCTGCAGGAGACGACATGACATGAGAGAGGCATCAATGCATCAATGTTAAATGATGTTGCCTTAATCGTGTTTGGGGAGAATATGGAGTCTCGCGATATTGTAAGGTAACCAAGAAATTATGCCATCATCCTTCAGCGTATTATAGATCGAATCCGGAATCAAGAGATTCGAAATCAACTGGCGTGAATCAGGGCGAGATTGAAAAGATGAAGACAGGCATACGCTGGCTACGCTGGCTTGGACATATAGAAAGGTTGAGTGAAGAAAGATTGACGATACAGATATACAAAGCAAAAGTGTGTGCAAGAAGAGGCAGAGGAAGGCCACGTTCCAACTACCTAGGTCAAATCGATCGGACGCTCAATGACGGGAACGAAAAGAGTACTCGAAACCGACGATCATGTATGAAGAGACTGATGAATGTGGACGAAGCAAAATAGGTATGAAGTCTAGAGAGAACTGGCGCTCTATACTCCCTGCCTACCCCGTTAGGGACTCGGTATGATGATATGTATGTATGTATGTATGTAAATTTTCACCCATGCGAAGCTGGGCGGGACAGCTAGTTAAGAGATAAAATAAGATCCTTAAATTAGAGCTGTGGTGGCCGAGTGGTTCGTGTTGCCTGCAACACAAAGCTCTGTAGTTCGAATCTCGACTGTACCAATGAGTTTTTCTAAGCTTAGGTACAGTGATTAGACACGCCACGAGCTTTATAGTGAAGGAAAACATCGAGAGGAAACCTGCATACGTTTGGTAATAAATTCAAATTACAATTGCATGGTCGAGCTTGAGCTAACAGCGATGGACTCGCCATCTGTCACATGGGCACCTAAGATATATCATCGGCGGTGTGGGTACTACCTACACACCTCTGTCTACCCCTTCGAGGACCCTCGTAGTTAGTCGTGAAAATGTATGTAAAACTACAAATATATTGCCATATTTAAGTAGATGGCGCGGTCGTTCACACTACTAAGCCAAACAACCGTCAGACACTATTTGAATAAAGAACACACAAAAAAAAATGCATGACATCGGGTCACGCCACGGTTCATTACGAGTCTTCCGACGCTCTGCGGGGGTCAATTTGTCCAATTGTGGTCATTGGCAGACCGCAGGTGGCTATTTGACTGGTTGCTTGGTACTTAGAAGCGCTGCGTTCTACGCCATTTTGTGTTCAGTCCCCGTCGCCTACAAACATTTTGTCAACAGATGGTCGTTTTGTTTAGTGGTCAGAGCTCCTTGCTGCAAAGCGGGTTCGATTCCCGCTGAGAGCGGGTATATGTGTGCTGATCACGATCATTTGTATCCTACCTACCTATCTTAGCCTTAGATATGATCTGGACCATACATCATCAAAGAGAGAGGTAGAGCAAAACGAGAGAGGTAGGGCATAGATGAGAGAGTTTCAGTACCAGGCTAACAGAAACAGAAAAGTAGAACATACAATAGGAAATCATGAGGAAGACCTTTTCCCACCAATGAGATGTACTAGGCTCACAGAAACAATAAGCAAAAATATACAATTGAACATCATGCCGCTCGGCCTTTGCGTAGCATTGAGAGGTACCAGGCTAACAGAAAGTAAGGAAAGGTGTACCGCATAAGGCAATTCTTATTCTAACCGTGTTCAAAGCAGAAACAATCTTATTTCACCTAAAATAATCTCTTTGTAGATAGGTACTTTTTTCACAGTCTCGCCAAATCAAGGTCGCCCCCTCCATCAATCTCAATATATCATTTAGCTAAAAGCCCATTTTCCTTTTAACTTATTTCTACTAAGAAATATGTTATTACAATCGTATTAAATCATGGTCGTATTTTTTCACGAATCTCCAAATTCATTTGGAGTCACTATCTCTTTTCAGACCTCCAGGTGTGAGGGAAAGGTATATACGTGTGCCCACGTCAGGAACTCTGTACATATGATGCATATGAATTTCAATAAGGCGTATTTTCGTAACAATTAATGTTTTTTCTTTCTTTTCCATTTATGTCTTAGAAACGTGTCGCTAGGATTTTCGATCCCAACCTCATAAGCGGCTTGATAAAATCGGGGAAGGCAACATCGAATGAAGAGGACGTTTTCGGGCGCCACGTAGATTCCCCTCATTCTTCTCCCAGTCTTCACTCTTCAGTGATATTACATCATAATAAGAATACATCTATCTTAGAACAATATTCACTAACTCATCTCTATTTTCCCATTGAGATGGATCAACTTGTCTAGTTCTACAGGCTGATTCTAATGACATTAAAAAAAAAGAACTGTCAGATTGCATTGACATCACGGCACATCAATCAACTACCACAAAAACCTTTCAAACTTCGCAAACAAGCTTCATAAACTTACAACGTGACATTGAAAGAGACGGATGCGCTTTTCAGCCCTTGTTAGAAAGGGATAGATGTATACATATTTCGCGTCATTGTTAATCCTGCTGAACAAAAGGTTCCTAAACTCATAACTGTCGGAACAAACAGTTTAAATGACAAGAAAATCCGTTTAGAAACAACTAGGCCATCTTAACTAATAATGTGAAAATATATATCCTCACGCCTTCCCACAAGGGTCCCCGAAGGGGTAGGCAGGTGGTGTATAGATAATACCCACACACCCACTTTCCGCCAGGGGTATATTAGGTGCCAAAGTGACAGATGGCGAGTTCATCGCCATTACTCAAGCACGACTATACACACGCCTTTGAATTTCTTCTCAGACGTATGCAGGTTTCCTCTCGATGTTTTCCTTCACCGTAAAGCTCGTGGTGTGACTAATCACTGTACTTAAATTCAGAAAAACTCATTGGTACAGTCGGGATTCGAACTTGCGATCTTTGTTTCGCAGGCGAATGCTCGAACCACTCGGCCACCACGGCTCTTTAGTAATAATATAATATATCCTCACGCCTTCCCACAAACGACAGCACGAGAATAACTTAGACGTTAGTCCAGCTTTTAGTCTATCTCTGTACCGATTTCGTATAACCGTTCTGACGTGATTGAATATCCTAAGAAAACTTCGCATTTTCAATGTTCCTACATAATAATTATGATAGTACGACGAACTATGATAGGCAGTGAGCTAATTTTCTCGAACGTTATGTTAAGCCCAGTAGGTAGGCTTGAAAAGTCTGTGACGTTCATAAATCCTGGATATTATTGTGGCAGCCTAGTAGCAAACCGGGAAGCGTGCCCTAATTCATGTGTGTGTGCGTGGACTCACACACACAAACGTACGCCGTTCGATACCATCACCTGTTGGACTTAAGTGGTACATAGCTTCAGGTCAGCTAATATGCACTGCTGCAAATAATTGTCGCTATTTCTATTGAAGAAAAATAAGCAATTAAAGATAGTGTCATCCACGAAGACGCGCCCCACTATTCTTCTATATAGCTTATAGTGTAAGTGTGCAACCTTCCACTTATGCTTGAGCATTGTCGGTACACACTGATTACGTATGAGTGCACACGCACACTACAATTAATAGACTCTGGTCACACGCCCACAATCCCACCCACCCCCCCGACTAGAAATCAGTGGGGCGCGTCATCGTGGAGGGCACTATCTATAACACGATGCAACTTATTATCTCTGTATTTATACAGGTTGCCTTAGAAACTGAGATATATGTAATAGGGCACAATGAACGGAAGCAAATAAAAAAAAAACATATTATGATATATACATATCGCGCGATTTCCACAGCTTACACTCAGCCACCACGTCAAGGTGGCTGAGTGTAAGCTGTGGAAATCGCGCGATATGTATATATCATAATATTTTTTTTTTTATTTGCTTCCGTCACCACGTCAAGGTGGCTGAGTGTAAGCTGTGGAAATCGCGCGTCTAACAAAGCGTTTTTTTTTTATACAACAAGAGTGGCAAACAAGCATACGGCCTACCTGACGGGAAACGGTTACCGTAGCCTATTTACGCTCACGATACCGAAGTATCACTTGCGCGTTGCCACTCTGTGTTCAGAGAGTTATACTGTGTTGGCAGCATGGGTTTAATCCCTCTGCTACCAACACAATGTAATAATCATCCCCCCTCCCCAAGGAGCTCATTACTGTAAACCTTATTCACCGCGTAGGAACACAACACAAAAAAATGTGTTATTTGGCTACGGACTTCTGTAAGGTGGAGGTCCTGCCCCAGTCGGGCAGCTCCATTCAATTCGAACGGGAAACCCGTCATGCCCTACCGCTCTTTTTAATATATATTCGGCATATTCGGATACCCGAAAGGGTACGCAGATGTGTAACAGCACCCTTTTTTCGATGGAGATATATTAAGGTGCTACTATGATAGATGGCAAATCCATCGCTAAAATGATCTTTGAAAATAGGTTTTCATGGGATTCCTCGCGATGGTGTATTATGATAAACACTGTAATTTTAGTAAATCTCGAATTGGTGATATTTTCATTGCAGGCGTGATACCCCTGGTGTTGCAAGCGTCCATAGGCGGCGGTAACCGCTTACCATCAGGCGGACCGCATGCTTGTTTACCACCCAAGTGGTATATAAAAAAAAAAAAGGCGTCTTCTTGAATAACCCTCAAATATAATGAGTTCAGAAGCTGCCTTAAGCTGTGGCCGTATATATTGTCACGCACACAAGCTTACGTTCAACACACACACACACACACACACACAGCGAATGTACACAAAACTGAAATGGGATAGCGGCGCGCAGGGGCGCCCCTGGTGGAGAGAAATATTGAAATTCACTACAACATGTAATACGTATTACTTTGAACCCTTGAATAGAGTAATCTACTCCCAGAAAAAGGGACTGGTTGCGAAAATATTTCTTTTAGAGACGGTAGGGAAATTCGGTCTTTCTTATATTCGGTTTTAGATATATGAAAATTATATTAGGACCAAGTTATTATAGCCTTGAAAGAGCAACTTGAGGTCGTATTATTTGGACCCACGCGAGTGGTATTATATCGCAGAGGCAAGTCTACAATATTGTTTATGATACATAGTGTTAATAATATATCCTCACGCCTTCCCACAAGGGTCACTTTCCACCAGAGATATATTGTAGGCGCTAACAGATGGCGAGTACGTTGCAGTTACTCAAGTATGACTCTACATACGCCTTGGAATTTCTTCTCAGACGTATGCAGGTTTCCTCTCGATGTTTTCCTTCACCGTAAAGGTCGTCTGACTAATGACTGTACTTAAGTCAGGATTCGAACTTGCAATCTTTCTGTTGCAGGTAACTACTTGAACCACTCAGCCACCACGGCTCTTTGTGCCAGATCATACATACATACTTTCGTATTGTCGCGCCTAGTCCCCTCTAACGGGGTAGGCAGAGAGAATAGAGCGCCAGTTCTCTCTAGACTTCTGTCGCGTTCACATTCATCAGCCTCTTCATACATGCTCGCCGATTTCGAGTACTCTTGACATTCCCGTCCTTAAGTGTCCATTCGATTTGATAGTAGTTGGAACATGGTCTCTTCTTGCACACATTTTTCGCTTTGTATATATGTTTCGTGAATCTTTCTTCACTCATATGTACATTAAGAGATTTCTCTAGACTTAAATATATTTCGCTTCATCCTAATTCGTCAGTCTACTCATACATACTCGCTGGTATCGAATACTCGTAGCGTTGACTTCTTATTGCGTAAATCTTAGCATGTTACACACAAAGTCGGTTACCACTTACCTTTAATAGATAAAAGCTAATATTGCCTATGATTTTTGAAACTATTAGACATTTTCCATTTAATAAATCATAGTATTGTAACAATTATAAGAATAAAAGAAATGAAAACCACCCCTCAGTCTGAATAAAATCCTTGACCTTCCTGTGATGTCTAGCATCCCTTACCACCCATAATATCCTGACCTATCGCTTACAGCTATTGTCTTGTCCCGACCGGTCAAACTAAGCTGGTTATAAGAACCACTATAAATTGAGCTGCCCCTTTAGGCAATATTTATAAGCAATGAAGGTCTATTATCTGGTCTGTATAATAGGGTTGGAGAGAGATGGGAAATTCCGCCTTAGGGACAGGTTGGTTCTCTTTAAGTGATATGGTCGAATTTGTATGTATTAGTAGAACGTCTTAAAAGCCACTTGGGATTTCATTATATGGGTGCGAAGAAAGCTCTTTTAGAAAATAGTGGGGCAATTAGGTAATTAAGGAAAGTGCTTTATTAAGGTATCTAAAGCATATTTATCTTTAGTCTTTAAGAGAGATAGGCCATAACGGGGTTCGAATTTGGAGCTACCCGACTGGGGCAGGACCACCTCTTTATATAAGTCCGTAGCCAAATAACACTATTTTTTGTGTTGTGTTCCAACATGGGGGAACCAAGGAGGGCGGAGGTTGTTATATTGTGTTGCCAAACAGAGGGATTAGTCCTATTTATGCTGCCAATGCAGTATAACTCTCCGAACACAGAGTGGCAACGCGCAAGTGATACTTCGGTAACATGAGAGTAGGTAAATAGACTATGGTAACCGTTTCCCATTAGGCAGCCGTATGCATGTTTGACACATGTATAAAATAAAAAATCTGTCACACTATCTGAGGCACTATAATTTTATTTATTTATTTATTTATTTATTTATTTATTTATTACATATCAACTTACATCTACCATAACAGGATACCCTAATGCGATAGTGCAGCAAACAAACCAATGTTGTATCATCTATACATAATTAATTATAAAATTACCTATCGTTTATTGTAGCAAATGATAGCCAGTGCTACTCTGCTGAATTCATTCAGAGAACATGCGAACAGATCTGACTCATTATGTACTAGGTTGAGAGTGTGAAAATTGTAGTTTTCATCACGTGGGGTGAAAAATCACTGTTCTTAACTTCAGAAAAACTCTTTGTTAAATTCAGGATTCGAACTGGCAATCTTTCTTTTGAAGGCAACTACTCAAACCATTCCACCACACGACTGATATTCGAACCGTCTTAGAAATACTCGGACTAGCTAGAACTTAGACTTTGAAACTAAGAACTTTTTCGTGATATATTTTAGCTCGGCGATAGTCTGGTAATTTTTGTGCTATTCCTGGACAGTCCAGCCGTTTTCTATGGCGTAAAGTAGTCTCCCTCGTAAGAGCTTAAGGCGAAGCTCTAAACATATTTTGTTCTTTATTTACGTTGTATGCTGTGTACATAAAATGTCTAATAAATGTTTTCCTAGGATATAATATATCACGTTAACACCACAAATAGATTTCTGGCAAAAAGTGGGTGTGTGGAAACCTGCACACATCAGTCTACCCCTTCCTGGACCTTTGTGGGCGTGAGTACTCAATAAGAAAAATATCACTTATCAACATTGCAGAGACAAACATTGCAGCTCCTAACGTAAAAAATTGTTTAAAAAAAAACAACCTTCATATCTATTCCACAGAAGTGTAAAATTTTGAAAGCTTGAAAGAAAAATTCAATCAAAATGTCATTGGAATCGTAATTCATTTTAAATATATACAAAATATCCTGACTTTACAAAGTGACGTCATCGCCTTAACATTCCAGAAATAGCTCTACCTTTGATCGCAAACAGCCCGCGCACGCCCCGATCGAACTCGGATCAATCGATAGATTTATGCACGTTCAAGATTTAAACAAAATTGTACCGTATATTTCATTATATAAAGTCCAAATTTCTACATGTTAAAACTTACCAGTCAATTGATTTATACAGTAACGCCTGTCCTTGAATGTCAGAAGCGCCAGAAAGAACACGATAGAAAATGTACTTTATTACAGTTATAATAAGAGGTCGTATACACAAGCATACAATCCATGCCATGATTTTATGGAGTTGTAGTGATGTGAGGTTGTGAAATTAGGAGCGAGCCACGTGCAGACAGCTCTCCAGACGATTTGCGTGACTTAAAACTGAAAAATTGATTACAGGGAATGGGGACATTTTGAAATTGTGTTGTAAAAGTACCCCGGCTTCGTTCTTTCATAACAAGCGATTTCAGTACCCAAAATATTTTACATACACGACGTTTATTGAAATGGTTCAGCCCTTCCCACCTCATAGTAGAATTAAACAAATTCTTTAATTAGCTGCCGTATTTAATCTATTTGCACTAAAAACTTCGCTTTGAAACTAGTTCAATTTGAATGAAAAGAAAGAAAAGTAAGACAACATCCATACGTATCATCAAGCCGACTCCTTCACGGTAGGCAGAGAGTGCAGCGCCAGTTGTCTCTAATATATAAAAGTAAAATGACATGGACAGAAGAGACTGTAAGCCTCCTTCGATTTAGTAGTTTTTTAATGATAACACATTTTAACTCTGGCAATACTAAGTAACAATACGATGGCAACTCCGTTCAAACGGTCGTTACTCCAAGGAAATATAGCCAGCCTAGGACCAGAGTGGAATGACCTAGTAAACTTGAATCGAATCGTGATGTTACGTACTTATGCTTCTCGAAACTAGTTTATACCTTATCTCGAAAGCCAAAAGGTAGAAGATTAAACAATATGATTTTGTAGCCTTGTGTTAGGGATTTTTAAAATGTAGCTTCTCTATTCAAAAATACTGACTGTTCAAACATTATTTTTAATAAATGAAATGAAAAAAACGTGCAAGACAATCTCGAACCTATTTACGTCTACAATACTGTATACTTTCCTTCGTCCTTAATGGTTCCGTGTTGGTATGCAAATTAAGCTTTATACGAAGTTGAATTCTAATGCAAAGTAAATAAGATTGATATGAGTTTGGTAAAACTTTACGGGAAAAGTCAAGGACTTTAAGAGCCCTTCGGTTCTTCTCAAGACTTGTTAGAAATAGCAATGTATATAAATTTTTGTGGGTGTCTACTTCTAGTATGGGAATGGGAGAACGTTACTTTTCCAATAAATAATTATACAGGTTGTAGTGAAATAAACCAGACCTAAAAGAAATACGGACCTAGAGATTTTAAAACAAGATAGTTTACAAATATATACGGTCTATATATAAGGTCTCGCACTGTGCGCTTCCAAAGGAGTTTTCTTCCGCGAACGCTCAGGCTGTGGAATGAGCTCCCCGTTGAGGTTTTCCCTGGAGAGTACAGCATGGAGTTCTTCAAGAAGGGTGTGAAAAGGTTCCTGCAGGGTCGGCAACGCGCGAGTGACAACCCTGGTGTTGCAAGCGTCCATAGGCGGCGGTAACCGCTTACCATCAGGCGGACCGCATGCTTGTTTGCCACCCTAGTCGTATAAAAAAAGAAAAATCATACTTCTCACAGTTCTCACTAGTAAACGTGTTTTTCTAACCCCTTTTATTTAATGTATATTTTTTAAACGATTTCGGTATTCTTGTTTTGTATTGTACTACTAAGGCCCCCTGGGCTAGGCAGAGGTTTATCAAAGCCCACGTGTCGCTACAGATAAGCATTAAGCATTTTTCTCAGACGTATGCAGGTTTCCTCTTGATGTTTTCCTTCACCGTAAAGCTCGTGGTGTAACTAATCACAGTTATGTACTTTAGTTCGAAATAGCTCATTGACGGTGGGGATTTGAACTTCGTGTTGCAGACAACTACCCGAACCACTCGGTCCCCACGGCTACTAAAAATACATAGTTTTGTTAAAGTTGCTCTAATAAAGATCCCTAAAATATTTTTTCTTCAATATCTACAAAGCACAGACATCAGCCTCTTATCCTACAAATATGTTTAAATGCGACAGATTTTGAAGATGTTCGTTCCTCTTACATGCAAGAACTACTGAACGGAATTGATCCAACTTTGGCACAAAGATAGATCATAGACTGGATTCATATATGTATAGGAAAAAACAGACACTTTTTACCTATGTAATGTGATATGCTGGACCCAGCTGTTTTAAAATTTGAATGGAAGTTCTACGACCGATACCAATACACCGGATCTAATCCGGATAAAACTGGCTATTGTCTTAATTTCTAGTCTAAATACCCCGGACGTACGGTGAAGTATTTAAATTAATAGAGCGTCCGGACGCGAGGGTCTACGACCGGGTCACGGGGTCACGTGGGTCATTGCCCACTTCCATTGTTCCATGGTGTTGTGCCTCGGGAAAACTTCGCTAAATAAAACCCAAGAATGAGATAGGAATGTTCGGGGAAGGTTCATAGCTTAGAGGAGCAAACCTTAATCAGTCAACTTTTAAGAATGCAGGTTTTATGCAAAAGTAAAAAAAGAGCAAAAGGAGCCGTGGTGGCCGAGTGGTTCGAGCAGTTGCCTGCGACGCAAAGGTCGCAAGTTCGAATCCCGACTGTACCAATGAGTTTTTTCTGAACTTAAGTACAGTGATTAGTCACACCACGAGCTTTACGGTGAAGGAAAACATCGAGAGGAAACCTGCATACGTCTGAGAAGAAATTCAAAGGCGTATGTATAGTCGTGCTCGAGTAACGGCGATGGACTCGCCATCCGTCACGTTGGCACCTAATATACCTCTGGCGGAAAGTGGGTGTGTGGGTATTACCTATACACCTCTGCCTACCCCTTCGGGGACCCTTGTGGGAAGGCGTGAGGATATATTATATATATTATTATTATATAAAAAAAGAAGTTCAGTAATAGTGAACAAACCATTGCGCTCATTATGCATACTTCGTTATTAACACTCGATGATGGGAACGTTAAGAATACATACTTGAAACCGGATGAGATGATGAATGCGGATAAAGCGAGAAAGTTCTCAAATTTCGAGAGAACTGGCGCTCTTTTCTCTCTGCCTGCTTTTCTCCCGTGAAGGACTCGGCGTTGTGGTTTGTATGTGTATAGAAGTATACTTATTTAGACGCAATTAAGTAAAATTTCTCATGAAGCAGATGTTTTTAGCAGCAGGGCTCGAACCAACGAACTATCGTGCAAGACGACCTATTTTATTCACAAAACAAACTGCCCGCATTAGTCGGCGTTTTATAAATTTATTCGTCAGACTTTGCAATCATAAAATTCTATCGGAGTGAAGCTTGGTCGCAGTAGACTAAAACTCCCAGATCCTTCATATTCCAATGAATAATAAATTAGTGTGGCCACAATTTCGCAACCTCACAACTTCAAACGGTCGTATTCCAAATCCAGTAACCTATATATGCTACTTCGGTTCCAATAACATCCCGCCGACCGATTTCCATCATAATTTTATATTTAAGCCCGTCAGCTGCCAAACCTTTTGTTAATTTTGGCGTAGTTTACGATCGACTATAAAATGCCGCCATTTCGACGACGCGTTATCGCAAGATGGCCGCTCAAAGGGCGCGAAAAGAAAAAAATGGCGGCGGACATCACATCGTTACGTTTTAATGGGCAAGTCCTTGTCGGCCATTAATATTCGCGTAATTTCATCACAAATAAACAGTGGAAACGTCGTGATGTAAATTAATTCGTTCCTATTCGCTTCGACCAGCTGTGTTGGTTGTTTTCCGTGAAATTTGCGGCCATAATTACGTTTCATTTGTGAATTATGTTGCGTGAGCATTTCGCAAGCGTCTATTATTAGTCCGTTGGTTTCAGTTTACATAAATAACGATTGAAAACAACGCCTAGAGGCATTCGGACATATTTGCTCGTATTGTGGTAGCTAGGTTTACATAAATAAGGTATATGCTTGACTACAAAATACAGTTCGCGTAATGTCGATACCACGTAGGTAAACCATATTATATTTCCCAAATCTCCTAAAAAAATATTCACAGAAGCTGTATTTAACTACTTACAGACAAAATATTTGACCTGAGTCTGAGTCTGAGAGACGTGATTTGAATTAGAGTGTAGTTAGTTTTACTACTGTTGTTGTAATAATTATAACCCGAAGGGGTAGGCAGAGGTGTATATATAGGTAATACCCACACACCCACTTTCCGCCAGAGGTATATTACTGTTTTTGGAAAAAAAAAAATTGCCAATACTACAAATATAAAAGAATGGTTATAGTTTTGAGTTTGTATTTAAAAAATCCAAAAACCTCAGTAACTTTTTTTGTTTTGGAACAAATGATCCATGGCTTTAATAGGGGTATTATATTATAAAAAGAAGCTGAGTAGCCGAGAACTAATCTGTACCAGATATACATAAAACCTACCCGATAACTTACCCTCGGGGTAGGCAGAGAGACCCTTACATAGAGACTTCTTTCGCTTCATGGACATTCATCAGTCCCTGTCCCAATCACTCATTAAAACAATTAAGTTAATGTATTAATAGCGTACATATAATGTCAGCAAAAGGCCGCCATTCCCTCGTCCATTAAAAAAGGATGCTATCGCCGATCAAAAATCTCTGTCGCGAAATGTCAGTAATAAGGTCAACTCTGTGGGTCGCGTTTGAAATGTCAAAACAAAATGGCGCGGCATTTTACCATGTTTCGGTGTGAGCTAATTTACTACCTACCTAAAATCATTTGTTTTTCGTATAAAATATCTTACGTAGTTCGCCATTCGCCATATAGAAGCTGTACCTCTTACAGCTTCTATATGGCGAACTTCTCTTCTTCTATTTCTCTCTTCTCTCTTCGCTCCGTGCACTGCGTGTGAGATTTCATTAATCGCACACGGAGTGCAAGTTTTTTTTTATTGTCTCTCGTAGCGTGAATTCCGGGAATGTTTGCTACTTCATCGGGCAAAGAAGCTAGGGACAGGATTTGCGCGTCTGGCTCGTCATGGAGCTACGTTTGCGAAGGTCAGGGGGGAATACTACGGCTTATATGCGTCAAGTCTCGCCGGCGAGGACAAAACAGTGGTCGGTTGTGTGTAGTGTCGGTGTGCGGTTGGGCGTCCTGGATAACCGTTATGTCGTCATCCGGCTCAATGACGGCATGGCGCAAGCTCTCAAAGGGAATATGTTTCCCGTTTTCGTAACATTTTCCATTGATGCCACCAATATATTAGATGTAGCGTGATATAGGAGCCTTCCGATGGATAAAGCCTTTACAGATAAATGGACTTTCCTACACTAAATCACTTCAATTTCAAAACAGTAACTATTTCTTGAGGTTTGCCTTCAACCAAACAAACTCTTTAGGCTTAAAATGTTACTAGAATATATAAGTTATTAATCTTTTCCATTTACATCCTGCCACTAAAGATGTCGATTCTATAGCGGTCTTTAACATTTTTTTCACAAAATTAAGTAAGGCTTGTGGTGCGAAGAGTGGTCGTACAGAGAGCAGAGATATCTGGACAGAGACAAAAGGAGGAATCTTCATCGGTTACATCGACAAGAGGTATACCTTTAAATTTAAGAAGAAGAATAATAAACCTCATGAGTATCTAATTTCAGAAAAAAAAGTTCTTTAATAAGAGAACAGTGTTTACAAGGTATGGTTCGGGCACCCTTTAGTATCATCAGACATCTGTGCCTGGGTGCGCCGCTCTTCCTTATCATACCTATCAGATTAGACCTGCCATCTTAAGTTTGCAATTGATTACTTTAATCTCTCCGCCAAAACGGCTTCTAATTTATCGACGTGATTATTTTCTGGGTAACTCTAGGCGTGACATCATTCGTTTCTTCACGAACCCCCCTGAAAGTTTTGTACAACTTCAAGAAACTAATGACATCGCGTGACTGAAGGCAGGTCTAAACCTCCAATCGTACTAATTTTATAAAGCTTGTCTCGTTTGTTCATCTTCCATGCGAAAACTATAATACAGCACAGATATTAATCGCCGGCTTAACGTAAAATTTACATATATACATATCATCACGCCGAGTCCCTAACGGGGTAGGCAGAGAGTATAGAGCGCCAGATCTCTCTAGACTTACATACCTCTTTCGCTTCGTCCACATTCGTCGGTTTCGATTATCCTTGACGTTTCCGTCCTTGAGCGTCCGATGGATTTGATCCAGGTAGTTGGAAAGTGGCCTTCCTCTACCTCTTCTTGCACACACTTTCGCTTTGTATATCATAAGTATAACATAAGATTTTATTCCAAAATATGTATTAATAAAGTAAATTTTAAGGGTACTAAAAGCGCGAGTCACTTCTTCATTCCTTCATTCTTCATTTCTCTATACATTTGCGCTGTTGCTGAGCGCCAGATTACGACGAACCCCAGACGTTCCCCGCGCTTGTAGTATACGTATATATTAGCACCAACAAAGCCATACGCTCTCCTATCGCAGCAGATTTGTCATTGTGCGTCTTTTAACCAAATTGCAATCGGCACGCTCGACTGACCACCCCAAGGCAGGAGCGACTCCATTGTTTGGTGTGTTTATTAGCTTTTTAGCATAACGCCAAGTGTATATAGCTCGCCTGGGACTAAGATTTAAAGGGCATCCGTTGACATTTCCAAAGTTATGCCTCATACTTTCGCGCCCTTAAGAGACCCTTGGCATATGGTAGGGAAAGGGTGGTAATGGCCACAGTTTGTGGGAGGTATATCTAACATTATAAGGGCCGTTGTAGACGAGTGGTTCGAGTACCTGCCTCTTACACAACGATTGCAAGTTCGAATCCCAATTGTGTTAGTCATGCTTGAGTAACGATGGATTCGCCATCCATCGCGTTGGCACCTAAAATATATTTCCGGCGGAAAGTGGGTGTGCGTACCTACACACCTCTGCCTACCCTTTCTGAGAACCTTGTGTGAAGGCGTGAAGATAATATATGTTTAATGTTTTCCTTCACCATAAAGCCCGTGACTAAACGCGTACTAAAGTTCAGAAAACCTCATTGGTACAGTCGGGATTTCAACTTGCAATTTTTGTGTTACATGTGTCTCCGCGAACGACTCGGCCACCACGGCTCCTAGATTATATGTCAGCCTATATGTCTCTCAGGAGTTTTAGGCCAACATTGTGTCAATTTCCAATGTAGAACAAAGTTCGTTCACCCGCCAAAGGCGATTATTCGCGAATGCTAATGCCGAGCAAAGGGGAAATTAAATTTATACATTCGGGAAGCGATACATCATACAGTGTTTGGAGATGTATGAAAGTGATGCATAGTAACGAGAGGCTCGTGTTGGACTACGCGTTCTTACGCTGTGTTTGTGAATATATAAGTAAGCTACCATTTTTTTATCACTATCAAAGTAATTCGCTCAATGGTAATCGCGATGGTAACGAGATGCTGATATGGTAACGATGAGGCAGACACTCAAGTATAGTAAGCAACGATATATTGTCGGGCCTACACTGTTTCCCCATACTTAAGTACTAATGCTGTAACATAATAATATTGTTATTGTATACCAAATGATTTGAAAAGAGTAACCATGGAGTTTCTTGCCGGTTCTTCTCCATGAAAACGACCAACCGTACACCTTTTTCGACGTTTTATAAGTGCCCGCCTAGGCCTGTGTGAAATAAAAATATTTTGATTTTGATTTCAAGAATGGGGACGACAAGAGTTCACGAAAACAGCAGAAAGATACTAATGAGTGGATGAAGCGAAGGAGTTATTTACAGGGCTCACTCTACGTACCGGCCTGAACTCTATTTTTTTCTAGGCTTACCCCTTTTGTACCATAAATATACATGAATCAATTCATATAATCTTTGCAGTCTTCATTTTAATGGCAAGCAAGCATGCGGCCCGCCTGATGATAAGCGCTTACCGCCGCCTATAATAATAAATACCTTGGGGCACACAAATTGAAATAGCTCAACATTAAACAAAGCTTGTGTTATGGTAACTAGACAACGATGTATTTACTTATATAGATAGATATATACATAAATACGTAGGACACCCAAGACTACGGTTAAAATACTCGGGTTCATTCCTCAAATATCTGCCCTGAGGGGGAACCGAAGGCGTGAGGCGAAGGTGGTCTAACCACTAGACCAGGCAGCCGACTATGGACGTTTGCAACACCAGAGTAAAGCACAGGCGTTGCAGGCCATGCAGGATTCTCTTCACACCCTTCTTGGAGAACTCTTTGTACTCTCTGGGGAAAATTTTAATGGGGAGTTCATTCCATAGCCACAGTTTGCGGTAACGAATACATATGTTCGCACTATAGTTCCATTATAAAACTTATATTTGGAATACTTCAAAGTACAAAAAGATGAGCCGCGGTGGGCGAGTGGTTCGAGCCGTTGCCTGCGACGCAAAGGTCGCAAGTTCGAATCCCGACTGTACCAATGAGTTTTTCTGAACTTAAGTACAGTGATTATTCACACCACGAGCTTCACGGTGAAGGAAAACATCGAGAGGAAACCTGCGTACGTCTGAGAAGAAATTCAAAGGCGTATGTATAGTCGTACTTAATTAACGGCGATGGACTCGCCATCTGTCACGTTGGCACCTAATATACCTCTGGCGGTAAGTGGGTGTGTGGGTATTACCTATACACCTCTGCCTACCCCTTCGGGGACCCTTGTGGGAAGGCGTGAGGATATATTATATTATTATTATTACTTCAAAGTATTCTAAATGTAGTCTAAATACTAGGAATCGCCGCCAGTTCAGTAAACAGACCAGCGGACACGCGCGATGACAGAGCTTGACGGACAGACATACACTACTATAGGGATACCACTATAATTGTGAATCCGATTAATATTTTAACTGCGAAAGTTTGTATGTTTGTTACTCAATCATACCAGAACGGCTGAGCAGAATTGGATCAAATTGAACACGGATATATTAGCTGGATTGACGCATAGATTGTTCTATTCTAGAAAAAAATGCAGGGCATTCTTAGGAGCTTACAGAAGTGAAAACTTAGTACCTTGAGCTTTAAGATTATTATTTTTGGTTTGTAAAGAAGTGTTGATGACCAATTGTATTTATTTATATCTCTTTGCATGTATATATAATGTATACTAATAACGCGCGGATGTATATCTATGTACACATATGTATACACAGTATTATATACATATAGCTCATGGAAGCAATCGGTGACGATGAACCGAATTCAATACATACATATCATCAGGTAGGCAGAGAGTATAGAGCGCCAGTTCTCTCTAGACTTACATACCTCTTTCTCTTCGTCCACATTCATCAGTCTCTTCATACATGCTCGTCGGTTTCGAGTACTCTTAACGTTCCCGTCCTTGAGCGTCCGATCGATTTGATCCAGGTAGTTGGAACATGGCCTTCTTCTGCCTCTTCTTGCACACACTTTTGCTTTGTATATCTGTTTCGTCAATCTTTCTTCACTCATCCTTTCTATGTGTCCAAACCAACGTAACATGCCCTTCTTCATCTTTACAATCACACCCTCATTCACGCCAGTTGATTTGCGAGTTTAATGATTATTTAAAACAGTTTTCAGTACAAAAATCTGCCGATTAAATATATTTAAGCGCGGGTCCCATTTGCATGTTTTGATTTTTGTTGAATTAAACAGTAAATGTTGCATTATTCTAACCTACCGTGTCAACCAATGAGTTTCTCTGAATTTACGTACATTGCTATATAGAACCACTAACGCTGTATATGGAATGCAAACAACGTTTAAAAAAACTCAGACTGTACATATGTACCTATAAAATAATCGGGAATCAAAGCCACGACCTCGAGCAGTCGGGACTAGACAGACGGCCGACGGATATCGCAAATACATTTCATTTTATTCCAACGCAAAAACTATTCAATTGAATGAACAAGCCAGTTGTCAGAAGTTTTACAAATATCGACAGCCAGGTGGTCTGTAGGTGCGCTATAAGCACATCATACATACAGTAATGTGTTTCATGTATTATAGTATAAGTATATAAGTATATATATAATGTATAGGTCGCTCAATGCCCTCCTGGACTCAAGTGCAACTCCTAAATATGATGTGCTGGCAGGTGATTAGAAGGGAAGTACCCACACACACTTACGTGGCCGTCGCTGCAGGTGGCGAGTCCATCGCGGCTACTCAATCACGAATATACATACGCCTTTGATTGTCTTCTCAAACGTTTCCTCTCAATGTATTCGTTCGCCATAATGCTCGTGGTGTGACTATTGGTACAGTCGGAATTCGAACTTGCAGTCTTTGTGTCGCTGGCAACTACTCGAACCACTCGGCCACCATGGCTCTTTTTATACTATTGATTATTTTAGTGTTGGATAGCCCATTTATATATGAAGGCTAAGGTAAGGTAGGGTAAGGAACATCAATGCGAAATGTTGCAACAACGGAGAAAAATATTTCTTTTTAATGGAAGCTTACTCAAGGTGTCTCAAGGTTTCACTCGCATAAAAATAATAATATATAATATAATATATCCTCACGCCTTCCCACAAGGGTCCCCGAAGGGGTAGGCAGAGGTGTATAGGTAATACCCACACACCCACTTTCCGCCAGAGGTATATTAGGTGCCAACGTGACAGATGGCGAGTCCAGCGCCGTTACTCAAGCACGACTATACATACGCCTTTGAATTTCTTCTCAGACGTATGCAGGTTTCCTATCGATGTTTTCCTTCACCGTAAAACTCGTGGTGTGAAAATTAACGTACTATTAAAAAAAAACAATTAAATGTAATTTCTTTGAATGAAACCGCGTGGTACAGCTAGTATAAAATAAAACAGGAACGGTGTTCCGAGGAGTGGCCGTGCGCGTGCGCAGCGCAGATGGCGCGGGTTCGTCGAACGAATTCGGGACGCGCCTCTTTGTAGGGGCCCGCCGGCTGTCTACAGGGTGATTAGGTACTTTTAGACACTTCAAAACAGGTATTTTTTTAACATGTTAGACATTCGCTTCATCCACAATCATCGTTCCTGACTCTGTTGAGTACGGGTGGAATGAAAGTTCTCGTTGCCTATTTTACCGTTCTCGAAATTCTAAAACGTGTGTATAGACTTGAGAAACGGCGATGGACTTGCCATCTGCCGAGCTGGCAGCTAAATATATCTCAGGCTAGAAGTGAATGTGGGGTCACCAACACCCTCTGCCTACCCCTTTGGGGACCTTTGTGGGGTTGCGTGAAGATGTTTATATGATGACATTTATCACTCTTTTAACATAACATTTGATTGCGATTAACGATTGCGAAATCGCTAATGCAATTTTGAGACAAAATTTACCCGTCATTGAGGTTCCCTAAGTCCTGATTTTAAGGCAAATTGATAAATTTGACGCACCGTAATATTTTCAGTGAGCATGACGTGGTTTATAAATGTGTGAAAAGTATTTAGTTATATAGAGTACTAGAGCCCTACGACTTGGCGTGGTGATTTGTATAAAAGCATGGCTCAGCGAAAAAAGCTAGAATAATAATAATAATATAAGTATAATACTTAATCTAGTGACCAGTCTCCTTTTAAGCAAGGATGCCTGTGTTTGGAGACTCCGCTCTTCTATAACTACGAGTAACATTATATGTGTGTGTGTGTGTGTGTGTTTGTGTCTGTGTGTGCGTGTGTGTGTGTGTATGTGTGTGATTCTGTGTGTGTGTGAGTGTATCTGAGTGTGATTCTGGAATTACTACTAGCTACTAGTCTTTAAAGGTCTATTTTAATGATAAATAAAAGCAAGTTATATACATACATATCATCACGCTCTCCAGACTTCCATACATACTAGTGATGATGGTCATCACTCGTGACCGGTTGTTGTGGTCATGGCGAAGATTGTCCAGCCAACCTGTGAACTTTCAAAGGCTGATTGCGCACCCTGTACATGGCAATGTTTTATTTTTACTTTCTTCATGAAGCTAATTCTTTTGTTCTTTGATGTAAAGCCGTTTACACACATGGCCTACACTTGAGTAAAAATAACACCGGCCAAGCGCGAGCCGGCAGACAGCTGAAGGCCCTCGTTGGGGGGATTTAATGTGCAACCAATAATTTTAGCCAGTTCTCTTAAAGTACGAATGATGCTCTAAAAAGCTTATTATACAAGAGCAGAATACAATTATATAATAATATATCCTAACGCCTTCCCATAAGGGTCCCCGAAGGGGTAGGCAGAGGTGTATAGGTGCCAACGTGGCAGATGGCGAGTCCATCGCCGTTACTCAAGCACGACTATACATACGCCTTTGAATTTCTTCTCAGACGTATGCAGGTGCCGTAAAGCTCGTGGTGTGACTAATCACTGCACTTAAGTTCAGAAAAACTCATTGGTACAGTCGGGATTCGAACTTGCGACCTTTGCGTCGCAGGCAACTGTTCGAAACACTCGGCCACCACGGCTCTCTCTCAGAATATAATTAATTTTTGGAATTGGTAATGGTAAGTATTTGGAAAATAATTACCTACATGTAATTATGTCGGCCTTCTGGTCTAGCAGTCAGAGGTCCTGAGTGCGAGGCTTAAGGTCGCGGGTTCGATTTCCGCTGATGGCAGTTATTTGTGTGATACACAAGAGTATTTGTACCCTTTCTTGGATGTTCTATGTATTTATGTACGCATGTATATCGTCATCTAGTTTATATAAAACGAGCTTTGCTGAATTTGGGACTAGGTAAATTTGAGTTGAATTGTCAGTTTTTGTTATTTTACATTATCTTATTTTACGCCGAGTACCTAACGGGGTAGGCAGACTCTTGAGCGCCAGTTCTTCGAGACTTTATAATTTTCATAAATAAATATAATTAAATATATTTCTTCTCCTGATAGGTTTGTTCTCGACAATGTTTTCTTATGCTTAGTATATGTTCACAAATTCCCACAAGTGTCTCCGAAGGGTAGGCAGAAGTGTAATAATACTATTCTCTCTACCTCTTCTTGCCGGAGTATAATTAGGTGCCAACGCGACAGATGCCAAGCCGGTCGCCGTCCTTGAAGTTCTTGCCAAAAGTATGCCGGTATTCACACGATATTTTCATTCAGCGTAACGCTATGGTCACACCACGAGGTAAACCATTGTAGGTACTTCAGCTGGGAAAAAACTAATTGGTAAAGCTCGCCGGGATCGAATCTGGAACGTCCACTCGCCCACGTCTCCTTCGCGTCATAGCACACAAAACATTAGCAAATTATTCAAAAAATGAGCAAATGAATAAAAACGAAGCACAGACAATTTATATTTAAAACAGATGACAAAATGCAAATGGAGCTGAATTATAACTTTGACGCCATCTTGTTTCCGCCGGAGCCTTTAACTAGATTTGAATTTGGAAACGTATATATTAAAAATAGGTAAAAGAAGATTAAATAACCCTACTAATATTATAAATGAGAAACTTTGTGAGAATGTTTGTTGCTCAATCACGCCCGAACGGCTGAACGAAATTGGATGACATTTGACACAGAGATATATCATTAGTCCAGTAATTCATGTGCTACAAAGTGCAATCTACAAATACAAAAGGTCCCTCAGAAAGTATGTGTCAAGAATGGTACTCAACAAGTGACTGAAAGAACAGGCAGAGGAAGACCACGTTCCAACTCCCTACCTTAATGAAATAAATCGGACTTAAAGATGGCAACGTTAAAAGTAGTTGAAACCGAGCATTTAGAGAGAGGTAATTCTAGAGAGGATAGGCTTTGTCTGCCTACCCAGTCAGGGACTCGATTATGCAATATGCATGCACTTTTTTTTTGTTATTACATCGGCCATTCGACCTGAAATATCTTCAAACGAAATATACAACACATTTAGGTCCACTTCCCACAAACAAACAAACTCACCGCTGGCGATATAACAAAATTATGAATTATTCAGTTCAGCCGCCTAGTTTCACAGTTCAGGCATTTGTTGGAAGTACTGTGACCATAGGAGCGACGTTAAATTAGGACTTTTTTTTCTAAAATTATAAACGGGAAAGTTGACGAGCCGTGGTTGCCGACAAGGCGTGGTGGCCTAGTGATTCAAGTAACTTGATTGATTGATTGCTGAACACAAGATTGTATGTTCGAATCCCGAATGTACCAATGAATTTTTCTGAACCTAAGTACAGTGATTAGTGACATCACGAGCTTTACGGTGAAGGGAAAATCGTTGGGAAACCTGCATATATTTAAGAAATAAATCCAAGACATATGTATAGTTCCACTTGAGTAACGACGAAAGACTCGCCATCTGTCACGTTAGCACCTAAAATATATCTTCGGCGAAAAGTAGCTGTCTACTACACTACACACCTGCATATTCCCATGTGAAGGAAGGAAAAACCCTCACTCTGAAAATCTAAAAAATATTTGTTCATACCTCTTTGAAGCACAAACTAAGACCAGTGCTGGCCAGATGCATGGTATCCCTAATCAGGGGGAACTTGCTGATAAAGTATGGTGATAGGCCGTCCCCACCTGAGCGTCCGACAGCGCCCAATTTGACAATCGTGGTCGTCTGAGCGCTTAACAATATAAAATACAGTGTTATTATTAGTAACAATATATTTTCCGTTTGTTACTCATTCCTCTGCATCTCTCTGCCACGCATTCTGTCGTTTTTACGATAAATAATGTTTTTGACAAACCCTATGTAAAAAAAGGAATTGATATTTCAAAAATTTGGCATCTGAACAGGTATTTTGCGTAACGTGAATTGAATCCTAGCAATAATTATAAATGTGAAAGTTTGTAAAGATTGTACGATATTACGACACAACAGAACGGATAGATTAGAAGTTAAAACCAAAAATTAAAACAAAATTCACACGAGTAAGCCCGCGGGGCAACCGCTAGTATTAAATAAATAGCGCGCAATAAGTGTTTCCATTACTCAAAGATAATGACGTTAGGGACGTTAAGAGTACCCGAACCCAGCAAGCATGTATCGAATGACTGAATGTTTTAAAGCGAAAGGTGTCTGTAAGTCTGGAGATCACCCCCTACTCTCTCTGCCTACCCCAAACACGGCGTGATCATATACTTTCAGACTCTTTTTGTTCAGGTTTCATTATCTTCAACCACGGGTGCTGAAGGCACTCATATGCAATAGCTCGTCGATTTGGATCAAAGTCTAACATTAGTTTCAAATAATGTGCAAACTCTAATGCATCTTTCTGACTCCATTCATACTTCTGTATTAGTACAGAGACAGACACTAAACCCCGAAGTTTTCTTGAACAAGAAAGGTGAGTTGAGGAACATCACATGCCTAAAACCTTGGGATTAGTGTCTGTACTAATGGAGAAGTATGAATGGAGTCAGAAAGAAAGGTGTAGTATTCTTCTTCTTCTCAGCAAATATGCGTCCACTGCTGGACATATACCTCTTGCATGGATTTCCAAGCTGATCTTGATGCGGCGATCCTACTCCAGGTGTAGTATTGTATGTATGAATTTGCTTATTCAGTGGGTGGTAGCAATGCGTCTTTTTTTATTCGAAGGCTCGCTTAAATCGCTTAGGTTTGAGTGCTGCTTTTTTCAGACAAATGTCTAATTTAGGCTTAAAAGATTTGGAGACTGGAACTGTGCTATTGTTATTTGATAATAGGAGTTTGTTATCATGCTTTAAAAGACTCGAGGATTTGCGAACTTTTCAATTTAAGACACTGGAGTTCTGTTCTACCCAATTTGTTTATGTACTTACTATATCTGTGTCTAGTGAAGGTTGGTATGTGTACATTTGTATTTATTTCTGCAATAAATTCCATTTCGAAATTAGAGCGCTAATGGGGACTACTAACTCGATTTAAAAAAAATTGTGGCTTTGTGGGAAGGCGTGAGGAAATAATAATATTGCTTTAATTAACCCAAATTGTATATCTTCATGCCTCCCCACAAGAATTAGGCAGAGGTAATACACACCCACTTTCCGCCAGAGATATATTTGAGATGCCAACGTTACAGGTGGCGAGTCCATCACCGTTATTCAAGCACGACTATACATACGCCTTTGAATTTCTTCTCAGACGTATACAGGTTTCCTCTCGTTGTTTTCCTTCACCGTAAAGCTTGTGGTGTGACTAATCACCGTACTTAAGTTCAGTAAAACTCTTTGGAACATTCGGGGTTCTTGCAACTTTTGTGTTGTCGGCAACTCGAATCTATCGACCACCACATTATATAGTTATATATAGTATAGCCGTATACTTAATATATAGTATAGCCGAATATTAATAACTAATTAAAGATCAAAATTAAAGATCCGGACGCTTAAGGACGGGAACGTCAAGAGTACTCGAAACCAACGAGCATGTATGAAGAGACTGATGAATGTAGACGAAGCGAAAGAAGTATGTAAGTGTTGAGAGAACTGGCGCTCTATATTCTCTGCCTACCCCTTTAGGGACTCGGCGTGATGATATGATGATAAATTGTGTATCGTGTGAAACCACAGAGCGTAACTAGTGCAATGATATAAAGATTGAGGTTGCACAAGAACATTTATTGTTCAGTAAAATATGCGTACAGTACGCATTAATTCTAGGCTATGAAGTCTAAGGGATAACACCCAGTTCTGATTAAAATGGCCTTGTTCGGTGCTCGCACAAGTACAGTATAGCAATGGTTTATACTAACGCGGTTTCTTACGCACTTTACATATGTCTTCGAATTACTTCTTAAACGTATTCAGGTTTCGATATATTCCTTTACCGTAAATCTAAAATATTGTAAAGCACCGTGAAGAGACAATCTTTTTTTTATTTAATATTTATGCACAATTAAAGTACAGTGGTGGACTTAATGCTAAAGCATTTTCTACCAGTCAACCACCCTTGACAGGAGAAACATTGAAGCGGGTGTGCACAGAAGGATTAGCTTAGGGATATGAAAAAATAATGAATTATACAATAAATACAATGTAAATACACACACATCACACATATATATTACAAGAAACATCATAAAATATTTAAACATATAGGAGACTAGTACATATTTGAGTTCTAAGATGCTTTCAAGTAGTGCTCTTTTACTAGGCGCTTGAAAATATTGTACTTATATATCCACTAACACCTTCCCATAAGGGTCCCCGAAGGGGTAGGTAGATGTGTATAGTCATAACTACGCACACATTTTCCGCTAGAGATATATTTTAGGTGCCAACGTGACAGATGTCGAGTCCATCGCCGTTATGTTGTTGTTTTCCTTCACCGTATAGCTCATGGTGTGACCGATCACTGTACTTAAGTTTAGAAAAACTCATTGGTACAGCCTGGATTCGAACTTGTAACCTTTGTGTTGCAGGCAACCACTCGAACCACTTGGCCACCTCGGTTCTAAATTTTAACCCATTAATGAGTCTTTACTCAAACGTTGTGCCTCGGGCCAGGCGATATTGTGTTTAGCTCAGACCTGCGTGATTGGAGCATATTACAAGGAATTATTATATAAGTATTCATATTATTATTATCATTATAACTAACATTATCATCATCATTTTGTACAAAAAAAAAAAAAAATATGAAATCTTACGCTACGTTAGTACTACACTGTGGTGGGAACACCGCGCCACATAAAGTTGGGTAAACCTCAAAAGTATGGGCTTGAAAGCAATGATGAATTGTTAAACTCACACCATTGCCATTAACAGAATTATTTTTAGACTAGTAGACCCGGCCACGCGTTGCTTTGGCTGAAGTTTTTGTTATATACATTGTAAATTAATAAGTAGATACTTACTCAATCCAGTAAACAGAATTCGCCATCTGTTAGAATCGTTTGGAGCTAACGGATGATTGTGACCGTCAAATAATTTGCAATAATATAAAATAATATAAGAGCAGTGGTGGCCGAGTGGTTCGAGCGATTTCAATCAAATTTGCACCCCGTGTTTGTTCCAACTTAAAAGATAGGATAGCTTACATCACAATTTATAGCCGCAATATTATTTTATACTTATGCCTTCCCACAAGGGTCCCCGAAGGGGTAGGCAGAGGTGTATAGGTAATACCCACACACCCACTTTCCGCCAGAGGTATATTAGGTGCCAACGTGACAGATGGCGAGTCCATCGCCGTTACTCAAGCACGACTATACATACGCCTTTGAATTTCTTCTCAGACGTATGCAGGCTTCCTCTCGATGTTTTCCTTCACCGTAAAGCTCGTGGTGTGACTAATCACTGTACTTAAGTTCAGAATAAAACTCATTAGTACAGTCGGGATTCGAATTTGCGACCATTGCGTCGCAGGCAACTGCTCGAACCACTCGGCCACCACGGCTTCATATAGAGCGCCAGTTCTCTCTAAACTTACACAACTCTTTCGCTTCACCAGTCTCTTCATACATGCTCGTCGGTTTCTACCTATAGATATATAAGATAATATTACTGGTGTACTCACAAAGTTAGTGTACTGCCACATCGCTTTACTAGCGACACGTTGCACATCTGCGCGCACATTTTATGCCTGTGTATGTTTGCACAGATTATCACAATTAGTTCTTTGTGTCGCCGCCTTTGTACTACCCGCAAAGTGTGCATTAATATCCATACTTTTCACGCCAATAATGTTACTAAATGCCTGCAGATACTCATACAGTACTTCGGTCCCGTTACTAAGAGAGTCCCGGATAATTTGGGAAAACTTATAGTATAATTATTGGGCACGTGGAAGGAAAAAGGAGCCGAGAACACTATCGACCAGATCGACCGATATTGTACCGGCAAATAGATTTTTTTTTTATACAACAAGAGTGGCAAACTAGCATACGACCCACCTGATAGGAAACGGTTACCATAGCCTATTTACGCTCACTATACTGAAGCATCACTTGCGCGCTGCTACTCTGTGTTCTGAGTTATACTGTGCTAGCAATGGGACTAATCCCTCTGCTGCCAACACAAAATAACAATCCTCCTCCTCCCCAAAGAGCTCATTATTGAAAACCTTATTCACCGCGGCGACCGATTCTTCTCCTATTTGTCTTTGTCGCGTTGACAACACGCACAACATATGAAACTTGACAAACATCCGGCCCGAATGCTTGTCTTTAGCTGTATAAAAAAATAACTTTCCAGAACTAATATTTTCCGCAGTTTCCTCTCCTGACAGTATTTTTCTCGTGTTGTGTTCCCTGTGTCCCTTACGTTGACTTACTCTATGTCCTTTTTATTTATGTTTTTAGACGTTTATTAAGTGACAAGTTTGTGACGTCACGGTAATCGCTTACTATCAGACAGAATGTATGCTATCAATCTTTGTAGTATTAAAAAAGGATCGAGGCCCGGTGTAATATGGCTTGAGCGATGGAGGGAGAGGAATCCGGAACACAATCACTGTTTGTTTACGTTATCATGATTACACTGCAGGGATTGTAAACATTTTTATTCATATAATATATTTTATTATATTCATATTTTTAAACCAGAATGTTTTACGTAATATATTTGATTCAATAAATAATACGAACTTTCTGAGCCTTCTCGTGACAAGTAACCTCGCGGATATTTCGTTCAGCAGATTAGCATTGCCATACAATGCTGCCAGCTTTCTTGGCACCCTTCAGCCCGCCATGGATTCGGTATTATTATTATTTTTATTACTATGTATAGTGTACTTCGGCTAGTCTTCTAGATTTCTATTATATTACTGTATTTTATTATTACAGATTTAATTAAAATAACAACAACAAACAATATTAACAAAAACAAAAACCAACTACAGATAAAAAATCTGTGTCAAATCTGTATAGTGCAACAAAGTGCCAAGAAGACTAGCAGTATTGTCACGCCAGCAATGCTGATTCTCTTTGCGATACGTATCGATATTCTACCAACAGGAGGCCACCAGTATTAAATAATAATATATCTTGACGCCTTCTCTCGAGGATCAGGGGGGTAACCATAAACCCACTTTTCTCCGGAAGTCAATGTGACAGATGGCGAGTCCATCGCCAGTAGGTAGGCAAGACTATAAATACGTTTTTTTAATTTTTTTCACAAGCGTATGCAGGTTTCCTCTTCATTCAGCGTAAAGCTAGTTATGTGATAAATCACAGTAAATTCAAAACAAACTCCCTTATGTTATATATCCTCACGCCTTCCCATAAGGGTCCCCGAAGGGGTAGGCAGAGGTGTATAGGTAATACCCAACGTGACAGATGGCGAGTCATTATATTATCATTATTTATTATTATTACATGAGCAATAAAATAGGGGAAGAGTCGCCGGATACAGCTAGTCTTTATCGACAGTGGGCTATGTGGCTATGTGGCGCGTTCGTGACTGGATGCAATTACGAATGACAAAGTATCTGTCAACGTGGATACTGCTTTTGAGCCGGCTTTCATTGTATTAGTTATAACTTGGGGTGTTATATTGGCAATGTATAGTATTATATACCATACATACATATCATAACGCCGTCAGAAATATGCAGAGCGTCAGTTATCTATGAGGTTTCTGAACTTGAAAAATACCGAGAGGAAACCTGTATACGTTTGAGAAGAAATTCAAAGAAAAATTTGAGTCGATATCTTAATAACTCATTTTTTAATTATTACTTAATTACCAATGAAATGATCGTCAAAATTGGTCCAATAACGGAGACTACGGAGTGAAGAAAAAAGTGGTTGAGGGACAAAATGTATTAAAGTATCCAAGAAGATTCTTTTTAGAAGATAGGTAGTTCTTAAAAAAAAACACTATTATTATTTGCACGCTAGAATATATCCAAAACATGTTTGTACTGAATATTAGGATTTTGTTAAATAACGTTTTTGCAACTAAAATATTATGATTATGATTTAAAAATGTGTTTGTACCGTTAAACATTATAGAAAAATAAAACAGTTATTTTATTTACAACTAGCTGTCCCGCCCAGCTTCGCCCGGGTGAAAAAGTAAAATTTCCTGAAACACGATCGCAGCGCCACCTATCGGGTCCAATTGTGTTGTTAGCTATCCTTTCTTTTAAGTTGGATCAAACTGCACGCGGTGTGCAAATTTGATTGAAATCGGTTGAGTAGTTCAGGTGCCCATCGTGAACTTGATTGCCATAAAAAAGGTTATAGTGAGTCAATCTTAAAAGATAGACATATGCTGTCGCAGACTTTTTTTTAGAACTTTTAAAAAGGAACAATTCTCTCATACATGATATTTGTGCAACTTAAACCGTTAAAGGAATATTTTTTCCCGTTCTGGCAACATTATTCATTAATGCTTCGCTCCTATTAGTCATAGCGTGATGTTATATAGCCTAAAGTCTTCCTAGAGAAATGGACTATCCAACACAAATAGAATTGTTCAATCCCAACTAGTAGCTCCTGAGATTAGCGCGTTCAAACAAACAAACAAACAAACAAACTCTTCAGCTTCATAATATTAGTATGGATTATTTTTTTCCTGTTTATGGGCAAACAAATGTTGTCAACCCCTGTCTATGTCCAGATGTGACACACGTGTGGCGAGACACGTGCTCGCTGTCAAACGCACGGGTTACGTTAGCTTCCGTGGAGTAGACGTTTGCGTTGCGTCTGTCATCCCTCTCATTGTGAACGCGCAAGCTTGAAATAAGGATATACCTACCTATGTTTGTTACAAAGCCACGTGGCTGAATTAAATTTGAAACGGAAGTAGATTATAACCTGTGTTTTTTTTATACCACATGGATGGTAAACAAGCATGCGGTTCGCCTGATGGTAAGCGGTTACCGCCGCCTATGGACGCTTGCAACGCCAGGGGTATAACTCGCGCGTTGCCGACCCTGCAGGAATGTTTTCACACCCTCCTTGAAGAACTCCATGCTGTACTCTCCAGGGAAAACCTCAACGGGGAGCTCATTCCACAGCCTGAACGATGAACAAAGGGATCTAACCCTCAATCTATCTATTTTCAAATTAAACATAAATTAAAGCTGTCTTTTCATTGAAGGACTCTTCGCAATGATATAATGACAATATTATCAATACGCATTTATATTAGATACACCAGTATATAAGCCGTGGTGGCCGAGTGGTTAGAGCAGCTGCCTGCGACGTAAAGGTCACAAGTTCGAATCCCGATTGTACCAATGAGTTTTTCTGAACTTAGTACAGTGATTAGTCACGAGCTTTACGGTGAAGGAAACATCGAGAGGAAACCGGCATACGTCTGAAGAAATTCAAAAGGCGTATGACAGTATACATTGTAATCTTTGGGCGTATGTAATAGTCGTGCTTGAGTAACGGCGATGGACTCGTCATGTGTCACGTTGGCACCTAATATACCTCTGGCGGAAAGCGGGTGTGTGGGTATTACCTATACACCTCTGCCTACCCCTTCGGGGACTCTTATGGGAAGGCGTGAGGATATATTATATATTATTATTATTTATCATATAAGATCCGTGGAGGTTCGAGTAGTTGCTTGCAACACAAAGTTTGCAAGTTCGAAACCTGACTGTACGACTGAGTTTTTCTAAACTAAAGAACCTAGGTTTTTAGTCCAATACTCTAAATAAGCATTCGTTCTACTTGATGGTAAGCGCCCCCTATTGACGCTTGGAGCATCAGGATTCGAACTTGCTATCTAAGTGTTGCAGGCAACTACTCCCTAAGTTAGGATGTGGGCGGGTAGATAAAGATAATTTGTTAAAACCACATAAGTATTCCATTCGCGCCGAGTACTGATTATTGCGAACCGTGTACAGACAAAATGAGTTTTTGAAACCCCCATTACGTAGATGTCCCACATTCCTCCAGGGGGTGGAAATCAATTACAGAGGGGTGGCGGGTGGCGGGGGGAGGGTGCGGAAGGAGTAAGACGTATGGTGCTCACGTATTATTCCTTAGTTTATTTTCTAATGCGCGCATTAAAAATACATACTTCACTTGCTAAAAGCCGGTGTAATCGAGTGGCTTAAGTTAATTACTATAATTTATTAAACTACGAGCTTGAAGGTGAAGGAAAATATCCCGAGGAAACCGTACTTAAAGGAAAGGCGTAAAGTTATATTGCAATGTTACAAAGATGTAAGAATACATTGAACTGAATATGAATACTACTTATTCAAATTGCTCTCTCTTCATACTTAAATTTCGCACAAATATCATGAAAGATACGCAATTTGACTTCGTCCCAAGCCAAGCTAAGGTGAATAAGCTAGTTGTGCTGCGAACGTAGACAACGATTTAAATAGAACACAGAACAAACATCAAAATTGGAAGAATTATTTACAAAATATGGTTTACATGTATATAACTACTTACTCTCCCTTCTACTTGAGAACGCAGTAAGTCAAATGTAATCAAGAACTATTTCTAAGCCATCTGATGTGAATAACAGACGACGCCGCTCCGCGATGATACTGTTAGTAAGATTAGTTGTGTGAGATAGATGGTTTAAGAGTCGCGCCGTCCAACACGGAGCACATGCATATAAGTGTATACTGCCCACAGATATAACCGCTTCCCGTATAAACAATATACTTTTTATTTATAATAAAAATAATATAATATATCCTCACGCCTTCCCACAAGGGTCCCCGAAGGGTTAGGCAGAGTTGTATAGTTAATACCCACACACCCACTTTCCGCCAGAGGTATATTAGGTGCCAACGTGACAGATGGCGAGTCCATCGCCGTTACTCCAGCACGACTGACTATACATACGCCTTTGAATTTCTTCTCAGATGTATGCAGATTTCCTCTCGATGTTTTCCATCACCGTTCAGCTCGTGGTGTGACTAATCACTGTACTTAAGTTCAGAAAAACTCATTGGTACAGTCGGGATTCGAACTTGCGACCTTTGCGTCGCAGGCAACTGCTCGAACCACTCGGCCACCACGGCTTCCTTTTTATTTATTTAATTAAACACATATAACAATTATTTAAATGAAGCACACCAAAAACCACTGAGATTTTTCCGGTATGCCGTACATTCTGCTAACTGACTAATTTGGCTTAGGCCACATAGCTCGTTCATTGGGTTTTACAAATCTTAAAGACATAGCAAAGTGGGTTAAAATTAGTTACGCTTTAAATAAATAATTGAACCATATTTCTAAAGAGGAAGGCAGAAGTACAAAAATATATCGGACAATGAAGGATGGAAACGTTAAGAGTACTCGAAACCGACTCGCATGTATGTAGACATGAATATGACGGACGACGCGAAAGAGGTATGTAAGTCTAGGACTGGCACTCTGCTCTCTCTCTGCCCACGTTAGAGACTCGGTGTGATGAAATGTATGTATAGAAAACCTGAAAGGAAATATGTTCAAGAAACAACTAAAAATATGCTTATGCTTAATATGCTTAAATATGCTTAATATGAACAATGTTTTTATAATTTGTAGCAATTTTTGTCTAAATATTTTGAATTTATTTTCTCATCCTCACGCCTTCCACAGGGGTCCTCAAGGGGTAGGCAAAGGTGTATAAGTAATACCCATACACCCACTTTCCGCCAGAGAAATATTTTAGGTGCCAACGTAACAGGTGGCGAGTCGATCGCCGTTACTCAAGCATGACTATACATACGCCTTTGAATTTCTTCTCAGACGTATGCAGGTTTCTTCGATGTCTTCCTTCACCGTTCAGCTCGTGGTGTGACTAATCACTTGACTAATTATTACTTTAATAAAAAAAAAACCATCAAACTTGTATGCATAACAATCCTGTACTTCCGTTAACGCTTATAAATATTCTATTCTATTCAAATACACAAGTACCTTAGCAGGGATCGAACCAGCCGCCTTTAGCTTTGTAGATTCCTCGAATCTCGAAGACAAATAAGCCAGTTCCTTGCTAAGTTGTGAGTATAAAAGACAATGTACTCATTCAGAGCAATCGTACAATGCAACCACTGTTTCCACATTGTAACCTAGTTTCGATGCACAAACTCCAGTTTCCAACAAAGGATGTCTCTATGGACTGTTCAACTTCACTGGTATTATAACTTCAGGCTTGAAAGGCTGTGCCGGCTTTTTAACGATTCGTTTTTAGATAGGTTCGTTAGTCGCTTTTAAATTAGTTTTTGTTCTCAAAGCCCGCACGCTTGCATAAAGAGACCAATGTGGATGATGTGAAAAAGCTTATAAGTCGCAAGAGAACTGGCGCTCTACTCCCTCTGCCTACCCCATGATGACTAACCTACCTCTTTGGCTTTATTTACATTCATCCGTGTCTTCATAAAAGTTCGCTGATTTCGAGTACTCTTGAAGTTTCTATCCTTGTGCGTCTGATCGATTTGACTTGAAGTAGTTCGAACGTTCTAAACTCTGCGTCCTCTCTCTCATACTCTCGTATTGTATATGTGTTCGTCAGTTTTTCTTCGCTCATAATCTCCTTTATGTCCAAAGTAACCCTACTTGCCATTATTCATCTTTACAATTTGTCCCTCATTCTATGCCAGTTGCTACACGAAATATCTACATTGCAATTTGACCTAGTATCTCTCAATCGGACTCTCAAAGACAGAAACTAAAGAGTACTCGAAACCGGCGAGCATATATGAAGAGACTGATGAATGTAGATGAAGCGAAATAGGTATGCGTCTAAAGAGAACTGGCGCTCTATTCTCTCTGCTTACTCCGTTAGGAACTTGCGTGATGGTTATGTATACATGTATCTCATATTCACTTTGTGTCTAACTATAACCAGATTTATGATGGCAAATAGCACTCATTTATTATATTGAAGCTTATACCGCCTATGAACGCCTGCAATACCATGGGTATGAATCGTTCAAACCCTTCTTGAAGAACTCCATGCTGTTGGAAAAAACATCATCAGGCAGTTTACTCTACAAGCTGAGTATTACTGCACTCTCGAGTTCAGTACTGTTTGGCGACAGTTCAATAAAAAATAGGTGAGCCATTTAGCCCACTAAAACACATATGTAATCACGGAGAATGTCTTATCGCCGGGACCGACCAGTTGAGCCTAAATTATTCAATACCGATCGATAGCTAGATGGATATACAAGGACGAACCATTTAGTAAACTGTTGGCCTATTGTGCCTTATTGTGGTGATATTACATATTATGTTGAGTCGAGGTTAGTTCGTGTATTATGGAACGCAAATATTGCAGTCCAATTCCCAGATGTACTTTTCTGAACTTAAGTACAGTGATTGATCACACCTCGAGCTTTATGGTGAAGGAAAACATTGAGAGGAACCTGCATACGTTTGAGAAGAAAGTCAGACCAGTTTTTATAGTTATGCTAGAGAAAAGACGACTGAGTTATAATAAATAAATAATATATCCTCACGCCTTCCCACATGGGTAACTGAAGGGGTAGGCAGAAGTGTATAGGTAGCACCCACACACCCACTTTCTGGTAGGGATATATTTTAGGTGCCAGTATCCTGCATAACTAGAATATAGTATAAAACAAGTTTATAATAGCTCCGGCCCAAAATACTTAAACTTTAAATATTTACATTTATAGATACTTATTTTCTTATATATTTATACAAAATTTAAAAATAAAAAAAAATTTACAATCAATTAACATGCACACAATTTAAAAATTTTAAAATGCAACAGCATGTTTTAAAAGATATATGATTTTGCCGCGAGTGAAAGCGCAGGGCTCAGCTAGTATTTGAAGATGTACGTAAGCGACCTTGCACAATTTCTCGAACTATTTTTCCTAACAATAATAACACCCTTATATAAATACTCCAACGGTTATACAACGGGAGTTTTGGGGTAAACAAGGAAGGCGCGTTTTCCTGTTAGGCGACTCACAGATTTCAAGTAGGTACCTAGCACGACCTGATATTCAAAGCCGCAAATACATTATAGTGGGATAACAATTACGATTGAATGAGTCGTGTAGTCCCATTGGTTCGAGTAGTTGTCTGCAACACAAAGATTGCAAGTTCGAATCCCGACTGTACCCTGTGTCACACCACGAGCTTGATCGTGAAGGAAAACATCGAGACGAAACCTGCATACGTACTAAAACAAATTCAAAACTTACGTAGTAGTTAGTCGTGCTTGAGTAACGACGATGGACTCGCCATCATGTACATCTCTGGAGGAAAGCAGGTGGGGTCCTCGAAGCGGTAGGTATATTGCAACACAACCACTTTTCGATGGAGATTTATTTTAGGTAGGTTGACAGGTGACGAGTCCACGGTTTCTGACAACTCTACACATGTCCATGAATTTCTTCTCAATGGTATGCATCCGTTCCCGTTTTCCCATCGATGTGATTTTGAATTTCTTATATTATCTAATAACACACATTTCAAATTTCAAATTGTGATACCCCTGGTGTTGCAAGGGTCTCTAGGCGGCGGTAACCGCTTACCATCAGGCGGACCTCGTGCTTGTTTGCCACCCGTTTTTATACCACTAAAAAAAGACGTATGCAAAATCGTGTTTGAGATACGCCGATGGCCTCGCATACTATCACGTTGGAAATATTTCACCGACGAAAAGTGGCTTCGCAGGTTGTACACACCTCTGCCACCCTTCGAAGACTTGTAAAAAGGCGTGAAAATAACCCTTCCATAAAAGTGTTGTCTTATTTAAGTGCCATAGTCTTTGTAACTGACACGCCACTGGGGCGGGCGGTGACGTCACAGGGAGTGTCGCTTAGGAGTGGCGTTGGCTCCGTATCGTAAAGCCTTCAACGGAACCCCACACATTAGATGTATTAAGTGCCTACTGGTATAGTCTATCTTATGAGCTATAAAATTAACGAGACCATTACGTTCGCGCAGACCTTATTTATACTACTAATAACATGGTTTGCAAGTATGGATGTTTGTCAGCTACATATCAAAGGCTGAAAGGATTTGGCTTAGCTTCTATAATTTTTCGGAGCAAGTTTTTGTTGAATGATTCTACATGACATACATATACATCGCGTCCCTAACGGGGTAGGCAGAGAGTATAGAGCGCCAGCTCTCTCTAGACTTACATACCTCTTTCGCTTCGTTCACATTCATCAGTCTCTTCATACATGCTCGTCGGTTTCGAGTACTCTACATGACAACTACTTATTATGTTTGCATATATCTCCAGCGGAAAACGAGTGTTGTTACACCTCTGCCCACCCGTGTGCCTTTCCACAATAGTCCCCCTATCGTGGAATGGCGCGAAGAAGACAAGTATTCATAGCTTGCGATACGCCCCGGCTTTCCACGTCTTATTAAGAACTAGCTGTGTCCGCGACTTCGTCCGCGAGGAATTCGCCAAAAAAAGAAGTTCAGTTCCTAAAATAAAAGTAGCCTAAGTTACTCTTTGTTATATCAGCTACCTGCTAGTGAGAGTCCCGTTAAAATCGGCCCAGTCGTTTCACAGATTAGCCGGAACAAACAGACAGACAGACAGACAAAATTTGTAAAAATTATATTTTGGTACCGTGTTTAAATCTATATGCATTTCATACAAAGCGGTTATTTTAATATTACAAACAGACACTCCATTT
>JACCPG010011438.1:0-10497 GCA_016069955.1 Drepana arcuata
CCCTTCGGGGACCCTTGTGGGAAGGCGTGAGGATATATTATTTATTTATTATATATTATAAAGGAGAAAATGCATAAATTTAAATTTTCAAACAAACAAATTCGGCAACTTTATAATATTAGTATAGACATGATGTTTTCGTAACTTAAACCGTTTACGCAGCGCACGCAACGGAAACTCTCAAAAAGGAATATTTTTTCCCGTTCTGGAAACATTATTCACTTATGCTTCGCTCCTATTGGTCGTAGCGTGATGTTATATAGCCTAAAGCCTTACTATAAAAATGGACCATCCAACACAAAAATAATTTTTCAATTCCAACTAGTAGTTCCTGAGATTAGCGCTCTAACTCTACTTTACTCTTTCTTTCTTCTTCTTCTTTATAACATTAGTATAGATCTTATTTCTGATTGATGTTGATCAAAGCTTTTAGTAAACCAAACATTTCATTCGCTTGCTATATTACCCCATATGATTTAGCTCAAACGCTTAACGACATACAAAGACATACATACATACGACATGCAAAGATTCCTGCAAGGTCGGCGACGCGCTTGTGGTACCCCTGGTATTGCAACCGTCCCTAAGCGTCGGTAACCACTTATCATCAGACGGACCGCATATTTGTTTACACCCCACTGGTATAAAAAGAAAAAAAATACAACCAAGAGTAAAATTATTTTAGCGTCAGAATGGTAATAACTTATGAATTTACTCGTAAGTACCAACAGTGCATTATACCACTAGCTTCACGGTGAATGAAATTATCTTGGGGAAGCCTGCGTTAGTTTCCGATGATATTCGGAATACGAATATCTGTTACTTGGCGTACTAATATATCTTCAGCGAAAAGGGGCAGTTTACCTACCCCTTCCACCCGCCCTTGTTTGTCATAAGACGTAGAGGTCTAAATTAATATTGTACTAGATTTTTTTACGTGTTTATTCTTAAAATGCATTCTCTCGGCGCCATAATTTGCCCATAATAATACATGCTTTTTGTATAGACTTGGTTAACGAGCAAACGAGAAATGTAAACAAACAACAAATATCCAGAAATATACACTATTGTTTATGACAAAGAGAGAGTATGAGAGGTAGGGCATAACGGGTTTCCCGTTCGAATTTAGAGCTGCCCGACTGGGGCAGGACCTCCACCTTATAGAAGTCCGTAGCCAAATAAAACAGTTGTTTCCTACGCGATGCATAAGGTTTCCAATAACGAGCTCCTTGGGAGGAGATAGGATGGTTATATTGTGTTAGCATCAGAGGAATTAGTTCTATTATGCAGCCATCACAGCATAAACTCTTGAAACACAGAGTGGCAACGCGCAAGTGATACTTAGGTATCGTGGGCGCAAATAGGCTACGGTAACCGTTTCCCATCAGGTTGGCCATATGTTTGTTTTCCACTCTTGTCCTATACAAAAAAAAACTGAAAGTAGGTGTCAAAGTCGCAGATCTTTATTCTGAGGCTACGACGTTTTTTTCCTTCAAAAGCGAACCTCATGGTGTGATTATTCTGAGCCATTGAGCTACTTGAAAACACAATACCTTAAAATGGAAGCAAACGGACACACAGCGCAAACAGCGAATGATTGAAAGCTACGCTTGTGTTACGTTTACCCGCAAAATAACATCAAAGCTGGTTACGGAACAACAATCCCTTTCGGTTTCTACACCAATTTCACTTTTATTCCCAACATAAAGGGTCCAAAATAAAACGGCACATCCCATTAATTTCGAACATTGAACCTAAAGTTTGGCATTTCGACAATATGCAAGTTATCATTGAATTAGCAAAAGTTTGAATGGGCAAATTCGCGGTCTGATTCTGGACTCAAATTGTTTGTTAAATACAGTCTGTAATGGTACCGATCTCAAGAATACTGATGTTTTATGAGAAACGTTATGATAACAAATGATTAGGTACATTATTTAATTAAAGCCGTGAGCCGAGAGCCGCCGAGAGCCGTGGTGGCCGAGTGGTTCAAGCAGTTGCCTGCGACGCAAAGGTCGCAAGTTCGAATCCTGACTGTACCAATGAGTTTTTCTGAACTTAAGTACAGTGATTAGTCACACCACGAGCTTTACGGTGAAGGAAAACATCGTGAGGAAACCTGCATACGTCTGAGAAGAAATTCAAAGGCGTATGTATAGTCGTGCTTGAGTAACGGCGATGGACTCGCCATCTGTCACGTTGGCACCTAATATACCTCTGGCGGACCCTTGTGGGAAGGCGTGAGGATATAATAATATTTAATTAAACTACTACTACTACTTAAAATACTCATCATCATCATATCAGAGACTGCTGAATGTGGGCGAATCGAAAGAGGTACGTAAGTCTAGAGAGAACTGGCGCTCTATACTCTCTGCATACCCCGTTAGGGACGTGGCGTGATGATATGTATGTATGTATGTTCACCTTTTAGAGTCGTGATGGTCAAAATGATGATGATTAGAACATCGTTATAAACGTCTGTATGGAAAGCTACCGGTCCCATTACACAATCTCCTCCATTTGTCAAGCCTTGAAGGTGTCAACAATATCCTCTAAATTATTTTCAACGACACATAACCATCTAAGATCTATTTTATGACGCATGAAATCTTAAGACATTCAGCCTTGTCTTCGGAACACGTCATTCATGCGACGTTTTTACTCTCTAGGGAAATTAATGTCTGCACGATTTTCTAACAAGAGTAACAACCGATAAAAAAATTCGCTTCCGTTGAAAAATGAAGGGTTTAAAGAGATTTGTTTTAGGACGGGCATGACGCATGGGATGTTTAGCTGTCATCTCGCCCTGGATATTAAAGATATAATTTTGCAATGTGACTACGATGTGAGAATGCTTGTATTTCTTGTTATACCTGTTATATTCCAAGCGGATTACTGAATAAACGGCGCGTCATATGCTGTTAACGTTAAATATTTGAACGTAGATTGTTGAGAATAAATAAATACCAACGTTTAAAAAATGCCGTGGTGACCGAGTGGTTCGGGCAGTTGCCTGCGACGCAAAGGTCACAAGTTCGAATCCCGACTGTACCAATGAGTTTTTCTGAACTTAAGTACAGTGATTAGTCACACCACGAGCTTTACGGTGAAGGAAAACATCGAGAGGAAACCTGCATACGTCTGAGAAGAAATTCAAGGCGTATGTATAGTCGTGCTTGAGTAACGGCGATGGACTCGCCATCTGTCACGTTGGCACCTAATATACCTCTGGCGGAAAGTGGGTGTGTGGGTATTACCTATACACCTCTGCCTACCCCTTCGGGGACCCTTATGGGAAGGCGTGAGGATATATATATGTTTAAAAATATTTAAAGACTACAAAGTGGTAAATTGTTAAATAAATAATAACCTTCGGACAATTCCACACAAATTGATACAGCCCCAAATTAAGCTAAGCTTATGGTATGGTAACTTTTTTACTGTAACTTGGTTTTGTCATTTCAATTGGCCGCAATGGCATTTAGTTATGATGATGATATTAATTAAGATAAGCGTTCTTCACTTCCATCGGGAATGGGCACTGTCACTATTTCTTAAAGTTAGTCCGTGATTTGAAACGGGTCAAAGTCTGTTTGGAACGAGTCAAACCATTTAAGTGATCTTGAAATCACAGATAACATCGAGGGGGGTAGTTCGTCTATTATAAGGATAACTGTTTATCTTATGTTGATACCCATATTGTTACTTTAGGTATCACCTTGCTCTGCCTAGTTTACGGTCAATTGCCTTTGTGAGATGGCCAGAATACTAATATGTTGTACGTAAGTGTATCTTTACCCGTGGATTTTTTCTCGAAGAAATAGATAGTTAATGAATCGCATCCACTTATTATTTTGTTTGAAATTATAATAATAATATATCCTCACGCCTTCCTACAAGGGTCCCCGAAAGGGTAGGCAGAGGTGTATAGGTAATACCCACACACCCACTTTCCGCCAGAGGTATATTATGTGCCAACGTGATAGATGGCGAGTCCATCGCCGTTACTCAAGCACGACTATACATACGCCTTTGAATTTCTTCTCAGACGTATGCAGGTTTCCTCTCGATGTTTTCCTTCACCGTAAAGCTCGTGGTGTGACTAATCACTGTACTTAAGTTCAGAAAAACTCTTTGGTACAGGCGGGATTCGAACTTGCGACCTTTGCGTCGCAGGCAACTGCTCGAACCACTCGGCCATCACGGCTCTCTATATCTCTATATCACGGATACTTTTTATTGATAAAAAAAAAACATTTGAATCCCGAAAAATTCAAAGCTCTAATATTATAAAGTATGTAGGTTTTTCACGGCATAACGGCCGAACCGATTCTAGGTATTTTATCGATGTTTTCCTTTATCGCAGAGTTCATGCTGTGACTTATAAGTTTAGAAAACGTCATTGGTTCAGTCGTTATTCGAACTTACAATCTTTGCGTTGCGGGCGACTACTTGAACCACTCGACCACTACGGCATTATTTCCTTTACCGTAAAGTTCTACATTAAATGTTACAAGCTCAAATATATCAATGACGAGTGAGTATCCTGGTAAATTGAGTAGGTAACAGGGAATAATAGTTCGGGAAACTAACTTCCAGGACAAAATTGGCTCCCAAACTAGCGCCGAATATAGTTAGTTAGCTTTGTTACTGATTGTTTTTGTCTAGCTGGATAAATTATTTAGATGTTACTTGCTACAACTATAAACTGTCGACAAAAAAAATACATGAAGTTAATTGTTAAGTTCATATAATCAAAAGCCGCGGTGGCCGAGTGGTTCGAGCAGTTGCCTGCGACGCAAAGGTCGCAAGTTCGAATCCCGACTGTACCAATGAGTTTTTCTGAACTTAAATATAGTGATTAGTCACACCACGAGCTTAACGGTGAAGGAAAACATCGAGAGGAAACCTGCATACGTCTGAGAAGAAATTCATAGGTGTATGTATAGTCGTGCTGGAGTAACGTCGACGGACTCGCCATCTGTCACGTTGGCCCCTAATTAATATACCTCTGGCGGAAAGTGGGTGTGTGGGTATTACCTATACACCTCTGCCTACCCCTTCGGGGACCCTTGTGGGAAGGCGTGAGGATATATAATATAATGGCAACTAAAATATATCGCCAACGAAAAGTGGGTATGTACTCCTGCACACATCTGCCTACCCTGAGGGAAGGCGTGAAGATGCTAATTGTCTGCTAAAATACGCGCGCAATCAACGAGCAACGTGCCCTAAGCAAAAAGCAACGAGCAAGTGTATCGAGCCGAAAAATTGTAGTCAAACTTTTTGTATCGCGTATTAATGTGTACTTTTCGAAAGTGTGTATAAAGTTCCAAATTATATTATATGTATTATAATATAATAATAATATATCCTCACGCCTTCCCACAAGGGCCCCCGAAGGGGTAGGCAGAGGTGTATAGGTAATACAGGTAATACCCACACACCCACTTTCCGCCAGAGGTATATTAGGTGCCAACGTGACAGATGGCGAGTCCATCGCCGTTACTCAAGCACGACTATACATACGCCTTTGAATTGCTTCTCAGACGTATGCAGGTTTCCTCTCGATGTTTCCTTCACCGTAAAGCTCGTGGTGTGACTAATCACTGTACTTAAGTTCAGAAAAAACTCATTGGTACAGTCGGGATTCGAACTTGCGACCTTTGCGTCGCAGGCAACTGCTCGAACCACTCGGCCACCACGGCTCCTTTCCATTTTATGTATTGACAAATTAATTTTTTTTTTTATATACTACAAGAGTGGCGGCAAACAAGCATACGGCCCACCTGATGGGAAACGTAGCCTCTTTACGCTCAAGATACCGAAGTATCACTTGCGCGTTGCCACTCTGTGTTCGGATAGTTATAGTGTGTTAGCAGCATAAGGTTTAATCCCTCTGCTTCCAACACAATGTAACAATCCTCCCCCCTCCCCAAGAAGCTCATTACTGGAAACCTTATTCACCACGTAGGAACACTACGGCTTGCTACGGTTGGCTACGGACTTCTATAAGGTGGAGGTCCTGCCCTAGTCTGGCAGCTCCAAATCGAACGGGAAACCCGTTATGCCCTACCTCTCTTTAACGTTCCAACTATCAAGATCAAACGCTTGGACTTTCATGTATCATGTGTCACATTATGTATGAACTGTCGATTTAATGTAGACGAAGTGAGAGGTATGTAAGTCTGAAGAGAACTGGCGCTCTGATCTCTCTCTTATCCCCGTTAGACACTCAGCCTGATGATATGTATGTATTACCAAATTGTGTATGAATTTTTGAAGGAGTTTAAATTGTTTTTATCGTAATTGATCCGCATTCATGGGTAATAGTATATACATTATCTATTACAAAATTCAAGTCGGATTAATAGAGTCTGACTTACCGCGTTAGGACGAAGAAACTCAGCCTCTTTGTCATCATCATCATATTCAGCCTAAATGCTTATAGACTGACTGCTGGGTATAAGCCTCCTCGGTTCTACGCCAGTAAAACTCATTGGTTCAGTTGGGATTCGAACTTGCAATCTTTGTGTTGCAGACTGCTCGAACCATTCAGCCACCACGGTTTTTCCAATGGTTTCTAATAATATTCAATATTCACCGTAATTACAGTGTATTGAAGGTATAAATTTACACGGCATCTTTATCAACCAGCGAATCTTCTCCATACAATCCTGAATACTTTTACTGTGAATGCGAATACGCGTCACCAGCTTACCCATACAACAACGGAGATTAGCACCTGCGCGTTGACAAAAAGGAACCTTATTTTCAATATGTTATAGTTTAATTTGGAATGTACAGTCGATATATAGCGTAATCTTTCGATTTTGGGGCGAGATTCCAAACATTCATGTGGAAATTAGAGTGAACTTGTGTACATATAAGTGAGAGTATAAATTTATAATGTAGAATAAAGATCTATTTGTTGGTGCTAAATTTGTCAGGTTGAGAAGTCGAATTTAGAGGGTAAATTTACCGTTTCGCTATTTAGTTGCCGACGTTGCCAAAAATAATATATTTCTGCTATTACTGATGGTGAATGTGGACGAAGCGAAAGAGACGTAAGTCAAGAGAGAACTGGCGCTCTATACTCTCTGCCTACCGCGTTAGGGACTCGGCTGCGTATGGTTTCCGCTGCAGATGGGAGGTTAATAACACCGCTGCCTTATTGTACGTTAAGTGTGGTTTAACGTGCTGGCTGATGTAAATAATAGTCCATACGCATATTGGAGAAACTTTCGAGAGATTGGTCATCTGTCATGTTAGAACATCAATATATTTCTGATGTTATGGTCACACTTTCGGTGCCTTAAGGGATAGTGTGACGATAGGTATAGGTATTCATAATATGCATGAGGCAATCATCCAGGAACAATGTGATATTGTGTTGCATTTGTAACTAGTCGCGTTGTCACTGATGGCGGCGAAATTTGAAATTAAATTACACATTTGGCAATTTGATGAGTTTAATGTCGCATTCCCGGCACGGTTTGTGAGTAATTTGTATGTGTTCGGAGTAAAATGGATTTGGACAATCACATTTCGTTGCTCCTATTATTGATGTAATTACTCGTATATAATAATAATAATATATCCTCATGCCTTCCCACAAGGGTCCCCTAAGGAGTAGGCAGAGGTGTATAGGTAATACCCACACACCCACTTTCCGCCAGAGGTATATTAGGTGCCAACGTGACAGATGGCGAGTCCATCGCCGTTACTCAAGCACGACTATACATACGCCTTTGAATTTCTTATCAGACGTATGCAGGTTTCCTCCTTCCTCCAATTTGTTTTAGTTTCTTATACCAAAACCAAATTTTCGGTAAACATTCTTTAAATTAAACACTCAGCTCAGGTATCAACGAGCTATCTCTAAATTATATACTGAGTTAAACGTTACATCAGACATGCAATATATGTTCACAGCACATACCCACAAAATGATCGCTGCGGCCGGTGACAACACAGATATCTTGCCAAACGGCCAGTCAAATTGGTTTGATACAAGCTGTTACTATTACCATCTCCCCCAATCTCAACCTACTCAATAAGCCAGAGTAACCTAACACAACACGCAACAATAATTATTATAGCGATAATTCAACGTCAGCTTACGAGATTAACGATGAAACATGAAGACCGATCGTGGCCAGGATTGGTGACCGGCTCGCAAAAACTGAAAGGTACAGTGATGTATTTACTTTTTGCTCATGAGGTGAGGGAGGGGCAATTAGCGTGTGTGTTAACGTGCTAACGATTCAGAAATACATACAAATATATTTGGAAGATATTTGGTGATGGCACCTAAAATATATAAGTAACGGAAAGTGGGTGTGTGGTGGGTTCTACCTGTACACCTCCGCCTACCCTTTCGTGTAACCTTGTGGGAAGGCGTGAGGATATATATGAATAAGAGGCAACTAATGATTTTTAAAATTCAATCATACTTGAATCATAAAAAGCCGTGGTGGCCGAGTGGTTCGAGCAGTTGCCTGCGACGCAAAGGTCGCAAGTTCGAATCCCGACTGTACCAATGAGTTTTTTCTGAACTTAAGTACAGTGATTAGTCACACCACGAGCTTTACGGTGAAGGAAAACATCGAAAGGAAACCTGCATACGTCTGAGAAGAGATTCAAAGGCGTATGTATAGTTGTGCTGGAGTAACGGCGATGGACTCGCCACCTGTCACGTTGGCACCTAATATACCTCTGGCGGAAAGTGGGTGTGTGGGTATTACCTATACAACTCTGCCTACCCCTTCGGGGACCCTTGTGGGAAGGCGTGAGGATATATTATTATATTATATTATACAATCATACTTAACTATTTGATTTATTTAAAAGGAAGTATATCTTTCAGAATCAATATAGAAATTATTGACTGACATCGAAGCTAAAAGCCACTCGCCCGGCTATTTATACCTTGAATAACATTTTACCCATATCGATACAAATTCACTCCTTTGATGCTCAATACCTTTCACATTAGAGCCCTTATGATTCCTTAGCTTTAAAAGCTGATGTTCATTTATAAATAGGCATTTCCTTTAGAAATCCCAAGATTTATGGCTGCTTGCAAGTCATTTTCATGTGATGGGATCTATTCAAGAGGTTATAAAATATTATTATTATTATTATGTATAGTCGTGCTGGAGTAACGGCGATGGACTCGCCATCTGTCACGTTGGCACCTAATATACCTCTGGCGGAAAGTGAGTGTGTGGGTATTACCTATACACCTCTGACTACCCCTTCGGGGCCCTTGTGGGAAGACGTGTGGATATATTATTATTTAAAATATTATTCATGCATAAAGCATACATATAATCTCGCCGAGTCTCTCATAGAGTAGGCAGAGAGAGTAGAGCCAGTTTTGTGAAGACTTCTTTCGCTTCATCCATATTCATCAGGATATTCACACATGCTCGCCGGTTTTAAAGTAAACTTTACTTCTTAACTTCGTTTCATTTGCTGTTTCTCCCACACACTTTTTATATCCTGTTTCCAAATAAACGTAACATTCCTTTTGTCTTCTTAAAATCATACCCTGATACAAGCCAGTCTCTGAAACGGCTGGACCGATTTCGACGAGACTTTCAATGGCCTAAAGCTGATATAAAAAGGAGTAGTAGGCTACTTTTGATAAGAGACTGAAAATTTTTTTTTCGTTAAATTTAATGCGGACGAAGTCACTAGCTAGTTCAAAAATAAAACCAACCTTTGCTAATAGTTCTGAGGCTGCAAACGTTTCCTATAAGGTACCCGTTACTGACAGATCATAAATTATTTTGATAATGATCCATTAGCTGATTTGAAATTTGGTTGAGCTAATTATGACAAATGTATTTTAGCGGTTCATTTTGAACGTAACGTAGTAGCGCTAATAATGATTTATATGAACTACGAAACATCTGAACGATTACCAAATATTTTTTTTTTTCTTGATTAATTTTTTATAGGAACGTTGTTTTATAAAACGCGATTATTTCCGAGTGGAAACCTATTTGGAATATATATATATATTTTTTATAGTGTAATTAATCAGTGGGTCTGTATGTCACAGAAATAGAAGGTACTATGTAAATAGTTAGACAATTTTTTTTTATTGTGTGTATTTAGGGATTGTTACGATTGAAAATTTTAACCAAGATATAATTTTATGTGCTAATGTAACCGATGGCGAGTCCATCGCCGTATCCGAAGCACCACTATATATTATACGTTTTTAAATTTCTTCTTAAACGTATATTCTATGCAGGTTGCACTCCTCATCGTGAAGCTCGTAGTGTGACTAATAAATATAAATATATATGTTACAAAGAGCATTAAAAATATTAAAGAAAAAAAAACGTTATGTTATGGTAGTATATAGTATAGTAGGTCAAGTTATGGTATAACTAATCTACGTACTACTATAAAAAATCTACGTTATACAGATGAGAAAATGAATTTCAAATTGAGAAATCAAACACGAGACAACACACG